>JAQGAV010001225.1:0-22570 GCA_034691345.1 Phasmarhabditis papillosa
AGCCTGCCCGGGCAACAATTCTGAACTGTTTTTAGCTGCCCGGGCACCCACCCGGGCAGTGTTCGTACTACGGCCACTGGACCCTCAAATTCCCACCCCTTATTATATCCATATTGAGAAGTTAACTAACCAACTTTCCATTTGCAGAGCCTATCCCCGCATCTTCAATGACGAACACGTCGGAGCAGAAGCCAAGAAGGTGTTTGAGGTAAGCAAAAGGTTACGGTAGATACATAAAACAATTGCTTTAGGACGCTCAAAAATGGTTGAAGAAACTGATCGACGAGAAGATTCTCATAGCCAATGCTGTTGTTGGCTTCTATGAAGCCGCCGGAGACGGCGAGGATATTCAGGTAAGCAACAAGAGTGACGGAAAAGCGCCAGTACCGACCCGTTTCCACAATTTTTCTACCCCGGTCGCTGAATTGCTACTCCTGTCAAGAAATAATGGTCGCTAGAGCAGGGAATCAGAATACGTAGCTCCTGTTCACTAGAAACATTTTACACGGAATACATCAGTATTTCATCCCAATCTGTAGAGAATTGCAATCTCCATATGTGTATGGGGCCACTCTACAAGTTTTCTTTTTCTTTCTTTTTTTTGTTGATAACTTTCCGTTTTCAAACCTGTTATGAAATAAACTAAATACCGGGATAAACCATTAATAACGAAACGTAGTAGTTTCAAACACTTAAATTTCCCTAACTTATTATACATTTATTTAATTTTCATATATTTATATTATTAATTTCATATTTACATCTTTCCAATTTTAATTGTCAACTGTTAAGGTTTTCGAAGACGGAGTGAAGATAGCTACCTTCTATGGATTAAGACAGCAGTCTGGCAGAGAACACGACCAACCTCACCAGAATCTCAGTGATTTCATAAAGCCTGCTGATAATGGTGGGAACTCTAATCCTACTATTTTACTAAAACATAATTGTGAACTAATATAACAACTCTAAACTGTGATCATGAACAGTTTCTGCAGAAATAATTACGAAATACATGTTTTGTAGGTCGTCCAGTTGATTACATAGGCGCATTTGCCTGTACAGCAGGACTTGGAGCTGAAGAGTACTGTAAGAAGTTAGAAAATGAGGATCATGATGATTATGCCAGTATTATGGTCAAGGTGAGCTTTAAGGGGTGAATATGAATTCGTGCTCGCGAAGAGTTAACAGGATAAGGAGTCATAGATCAAAAATGAATCAAGAAGGCAGCAGCTTTTCTGTAATACAGAGTACAAAGACAATAATCCAAACGTTTAGGCTTTGGCTGATCGTCTAGCTGAAGCTTTCGCCGAGCAGCTCCATAGGGAGATCAGAACGAATCTGTGGGGATACTCTGTTGATGAGGTGAGTGACGATAACGAACTGATCACGAAAAATAATATTTATAAGCAATTGATTAACTGAAACTTATATTTCTAAAAAAGGATACATGGATAGCAAAAACCAACGATAACTAGTAAACTCAAAATCAATACAATTTCGTTGCAGGAACTTTCGCCATCCGACTTGCTGGCCGTCAAATATGACGGTATCCGTCCAGCTCCAGGTTATCCATCGCAGCCTGATCACACAGAGAAGAGGACCATGTGGAAACTGCTAAAGGCGGAGGAACACGGCCTCATCCTAACTGAGCATTTGGCCATGTTGCCAGCAGCTTCTGTATCCGCACTGTGTTTTGCAAACCCTGCCAGTAACTACTTTGCCGTAGGAAAGATCGATAAAGATCAAGTGAGTTGGAAAATAAAATTATATATGGAAAACCTGAATAACAAAAAAAGCACCAAATATAAATAAAGCCCTAACCACAAATGTTCAATTACAGGTGATCGAATATGCCGCCAGAAAAGAAGTTCCAGTAGAGGAAATTGAAAAATGGCTTTCACCAATCCTTGGATATGACCCTGAGGAGTAATTATATAGCCCTATTCTAATTCAATAATGTCAATGAAAAAACGTGTATTAGTTTAAGCCTAGCTCAATGTTCCCCTTCACTTGTTAGAAAAATATTATTTATTTGACATATCAAGAATTATAATTCCATATAAATTTTAATAAATATTTACAAATTGAGAAAACTGGCAAGATGTTCAAGAAAAAATGCATTATGCAAGAAAAGGCAGGAGATAAGCACGTAAATTACCCGTAAAATTAAAGAACCTAATAAATCTAGAAAAAATGCTGATAACAAACTATTAAAACAATAACGACGAAGTATATTTACAAACCTAATGAATCTGACTCCAACTGCGTGAATTGGGATGTGCTGAAGTTCTTGATCCTTTTGAGGATTTCTGCATCAAACTTCGATTTCTCTGTCCGAGTGTGCCAAACAAAGACCTTTGTACAGTTTTGTGCTTTTGGCTCCAGATTTGAGCGAGTGACTCCAAGGCTAGTCAAGAATTGAGATTCCTGCATCAGATATAGAAATAGAGGAAATTAAGAATACTGCTCACCTGATATCCTCGTGGAACATCATATGAGAATCCAGCGCTATGATTTTGTAGAAACAGTGAAATATGAACAGCAAATGCAGCCATGTCAATGGGGAATGGACGTTCAGGCTTCCAAGCCGAATTGAATCCGATGATTGTGCCTAAAGTATAATGTTTATTAAAATAATGTTATTTTGCAGAGAAAAAATTTTTTCGTCGCGTTGATTTTTCTGTAGATGGTAAAGCTATACAAGGATTTTGGAAAAATGTACGTATGTTAATTAGCTTAAGAAACACTATTAGGCAAAGTCAGTTTATGGACAAAAGAAAGCGTAAATAGGACGCTTTCCAGAATTATCGACTCTTTCCAATATAGGAGATTTCTCAAATGTGTCAAGAGAAAAATATAAACAACTAACCGTTTTGTGCTAAAACTGGTGTTTCCACTATCAATCCTCCAACTATGCCGACGGGCCAGACACCACACTTCTTTACCTGCAAGACAATGATGAATACTGCTAGTCACAAGCGATGGTATTAGTCCAAAATATTCCAACGTTGATGAATACAATCGCTAGGAGAAGAAAAAGACCAACCGATCGAATTTCGTCAAACAGAGACAAGCTGTACGCATTATCATCGTCACCAAAGTAGATTATGCCGTTTTTCACAAAAGAAAGCTGATTTCTGGAACAGATAAATTATTAGAAAGAAATAGAACGAATGTGCAAGGGTACGAGTTCACGAAGACAGTTGCATAATCACATCAGTCGAAAAAAATGATAGCTACCTTATCCAAGCAAGGGCTGCATTCCGTTGTTCGACGCCTCTGGGAAGATACCAGCTGGGATCCGAATATTTCATTTTCTTCTCCGGAGCAGTTTTCGCATAAATATGCGTGTGAACAATTTTACTTCTAAATCATTTTCACGCATAAATGCAATAGCATAAAACTTACAATTTGAGAATATCGGCAACAGACTCTGATAAATGATCCGAATCTTCGATTACAATCCAATGTAAGTTCGGCACATGAGACAACGTGTGCGAAAGTCGTGTAAGATCCGCTTTCTGAGCTGGTCGAAAGTGAGTTGGCGTTACGAAGAATATCATCGGAGCTTCTTTAGGCACGTCTTTTAACAGCCTGACACGATCTTTCAGGCTGAAAGTGTGAACCATAGCCATTTTAAAAAAAATATTTTGGAATTACCTTATTTCCGATTCTTGCAGACGTCGGTTGAGATTCTCCAGATCACGTTCCTTTGTAAAAACATCCGCTCGCAATAGCTCTCGCCTTCGTTCTAAGCTGCTCACCTTAAATAAAATTATTAAAGTAGACAAGGCAAAAAAAAACCTGAGCTTCCAAAGTCATTTTCTGATCATCGAATGCCTGCCAATGGGCAAATGATATGAATTCCTGACAGAGAAAAAAGAGACTCAATGCCAGAAATGTTCTGAACCACCATTTTTCGGTTATGTTGGGCATCACTATAGATTCATTTATAAATGAAAATGAAATTTTTCCAAATAATTTTACTTATTGGCAACGGGGGTCTGAATATGTCGATGGCGTCAACGCTGTGTTTATATTTCGAGCAGCGGGGCTCGTCCATTTTTAAATTTTAATTTCGAAACTTCTATTTTTGTTTGTTTACGCATCGTTCGTCCATATAAACACCTTGTTTTAGGGTTATACCATGGATAAACGAGTGGATGCTGATAGCCAATGGTACGTGTCTCCACTAATCGACCTTCGGGCGTTTTTGGATGAAGGTGCAAAAGCGAATATGAACCTGCGAGGTATGAATACGAACTTATTCATATGCTCTTCTATTTCCAGATTCCTTGCTGAGACCAGTAGGAACTTCCGCAGAAAACCAAAGGGCAAATCACGGACAGGCTCTATGTGATGATTTGTCAAGAATTTGTGGTCGTCTTAGCTCTAATGTTTCTCAGAAGATATTGGAACAGGACCTTGAGTTTGTTTTATCTACTTTCAATTATGATATCCATTGTTCAGTCTCAAGAAGTTGGTAGTGGAATCGGACGTAATTGAAGCAGTTCTGCCAAAAATCCAAAGTAATGGCAGGATTTCACCGCACAACGATGCCACAAAACGAACGTGGGAATTCGATCTCCGTGATTTCAAGCTCTATTCAAGGCCACAACTTCTGCAGACCCATATGTAAGTAATAATTTCATTGCATTTTGGTCATTTCCACTAGCTTCATATTGTTTTCAGTAACGCTGAACTAAACCTAGAGTTATCGAAGAATGCTCAAAAGAAATCTAACTACTTGAGGACTATGGTCTACGACAAGTTTGATCAAAATGAAATTGGGGTTGGTTTAAAGGTTGATTAAACTTAATTTCTCCATTTTTAGCTTGAACGAGAACCACCTCAGTGGAATAGTCCGTGTGAAAAAGACATTGTAATCATGGTCACCGCGATGGTACCAAGAAACAAGATGTTAACTTCTTTAGATATGCGCGGAGGTCGTTTAGTAAGTGGTACAATATTTTTCCACGAAATCCTATGTTTTTAGCTTCAACCCCTTACGAAGTTTATGCTTCGCGGAGAGTCGACTTTACTGAGTTTGAAACGTAGACTGGTATGTGTATTGAAACTTCCGTGATTTATTGAATACTATTAAGTTCAGTCTTGTGTTTGTGACATGACCGTTCCTCTTGAAGATGGCAAAGAGCTGCGGAGTCCTGACATGACAAATACTCATGGACTCCTATTTCCTTCCTCATTACTGTATATACATGACACATTCTATGTCGATATGTCTGCACCTAATTCAATTGATATATCCGAGTAAGTTTGCAGCTAATATTTAAAATGATATTCATCTTCAGACCGATACGCGAATTCATGGAAAGAAAGAATTGTTTCGGGCCAGTTAAGAAGCAGGACATAGCTGATACCAAGATAATTGATTTGAAACTAAGGTACCAAGTTATGATTGCACCGCATATACAAACATTGTCTTTTTAGATTGGGAATTCCATATTTATATCAGCATTCTGGGACATGTGAGCATTTATTAATATTTCATGATTTACGCTTACTTCATAACTCCGACATCCAGGTAATTTTCCTTTTTTTACTTTATTCCTATTAGCATTGTTGTTTTAGGATATTTCTCGATATCCTCTTTTGGGTTATGAAAAAGGAGGTGATGCAAGGTGTGAGGCTTGTACAAGGAGCATTGCCACGTAATTTTTCCTTAACCATTCCCCATCTTAAACCCTTAGTTTAGGTACAAAGTTGAGGGTTCTGATCGACAACCTTCTCCAAGTATGCTGTTCTGCGACAATTGTTTCAAGGAGTTTCATTTCAATCATGGAGTAAAAATAGGAAGGTTCCAAGCACATCCATATTTTCAAATGAATCGGTTGAGTTTGTGGTCAGGCTAACTACCTTCTTTATTTCATTTTAAAAACATCATAGTATTTCTTACTGACCTTATTTTATATTCTTAGTATTCCTGTTCCTATGAACTTCAACTGTTATTTTTTATTGTAGACTTTTTTCTCACACTCTGCGTTACGTTTTGCTAATTTATTATTGCAATCTGATCTCATGTTTTATAGATTAATAAAGTTTCATACTTCATTGTTTTCACTTTATCATGGAGGTTTACACGGCTGAAAATATATATCACTGAATTTGGATAACGTTATCATTTGATTTAGTATGGATTCATCGGATGAAGTTTTAACTCCAGAATTGGTGCTAATTCAGTATCCAGGGATTATCAGGAATGTCGATAAGGCCTTGGATACATTAGGAGGTATTTCTGCAATTTCAAATGTTTGTTCGCTGTGAGGTCTGCATTATATTCCGTTTTAGAATCATTTCTCTGGACGAGCGTTGGAATTGCGCCACACTCCCGAAAATCCCTATTCAAGTTCACTTGTATCTGAAAAGAAGGCTGATTCCGCGGTAAGGATAGGCTTACTAGTTGAGAGTGTGATGACACTTTTAGGTCACATCTGGTACGGTAAGACTTGTGATGAAGGTTAGAAGGAAAAAAAGCGATCCGAGTCAGATGGTTGCAAAATGCATAGGACTAGTAATTGCATGCATGATCGTTCGTATCTTATTATATATTGTTAGGTAAATTATGTATACTCCTTTGAATCGATGTGCGATTTTCAATATCTTCCTATAAAGAAAGTATCATCGACTCCAGAAGCATACGCTGACTTGGTTCCCCGGATAGTTCCATCGGATTTGGAGTCAGCCATGTACTGGTGAGCTCTATTTACTTATATCTCAACTTATTTACATAAATTTTGTATTTTTCAAAGATTTGACTAATTTTTTGTTGAACTGTTCGTCATAGCAAATTTATGATTATTGATCTCTTTACTAGTAATTGACTGTATTTCTTGCAGGTGGGAACGTCCAGATCCAGAACCCGGGTTTTCGCAGCTTTTTTTACCGCCATATCAGTTTAGTCGGTATGTTAATGTTCGTCTCATATTCACTCATTATTGCTTCAAGGTATAACAGTCCATCCTTCAAAGTTCTGGCAAGAGAAACCGATTTCAGCGAAGATAAAATACTTCGAAAGACTGGTCACGGGCAAAGTATTTTGAATAACTTTTCTAAATTTCTTGTTATTTTTAGATCTTCGCTCTGAACGTAAGGCCCTGTCGATCACAGTGCATGCTGCAGATAAATTTCCTGAAGCTGCTTCGCAAGAAGCTATTGATGATACAAACTTCAGGTTTATAGAATTTCTTTTTTTATGAGTTGGCTATTGTAGATGCAAAAACGAAGAGCCACATAGATTAATGGAAACTCTTTTTGATGAGCGACCTATGTGGACCCGAGTGGCCATTCAGTATAAAACAGGACTCGAGGATACGCTAATCAAGTTTGGGACATATATTTATAAGTATAACTCTATATTTAAGAAATTTACTGCAGAAATTCGCGTTCTACATTCAGTCTGGGCCCTGGGGACGTCTCTGGTGTAAATTTGGTTACGATCCCAGAACGGACCCAGCTTCGAAGAACTACCAGACGCTCATGGTTTCCTTCCGGTTTCAATTTTTTTTTGACATATCGCTTTCAACCTGTTTTTTAGCCAAAACACCAAAATTCCTGAGAGGCAACGCCTGAAGGTATCAGCAGAGCGAGCTGCCGTAGATGAAACTGCGCCCATTAACTTCACCTATCAACCGGGTTTGTATTTTACTCTTTTCTCTTGTTAACCGCTTTCGTTTTAGGTAGACTGCCCCGTGTGCGGCAAATGTGGTACAGTATCTGTGACATACAGCTCCAACTGGCTGTATCTATTCTAAAGAAGGATTTTAGTCATGCCACTGATGTGGCAACTGCTGGCTGGATAATTCCGGTTAGACATAAATATTAAAACTATCAAAATTTATTATTCTTCTAGGAAAAATTAGATGAATTGCGCGATCTTATCAAAGAAGATGTTAAGCGGACAAGTCAAGAACTCGACAACGATGAAGATCTTGAAACCATCGATGATCTCTAATAGTTTGAGTAAAAATTGTATACATATTTTTTTTAAATTTCTTTGTTGGTACTATTGCCACAGTTTATATGAATGATTAGGCTATATTAAATTTGTGTCGATATCCGTTTAGATGGGAGAACGCAAAGGTCAGAATTTCTACTATCCTCCGGATTTCAACTACAAGAAGCACGGAAACCTCAATCGGTATCATGGAACCCATGCACTGCGAGAAAGGGCTTCCAAGATTGGACAAGGCATTTTGGTCATCAGGTGTGGTATTTTCTGTGAGATAATGTATATTTTATGATGCAGGTTCGAAATGCCGTTCAACATTTGGTGTCTTGGATGTCAAAATCACATTGGAATGGGAGTTAGATACAATGCAGAAAAGAAGAAGGTTCCCTTTAATTTTTCGTGATTCACGAATGTACTGATTTTACAGATTGGAATGTACTATACTACTCCACTGTTTGAATTTCGCATGAAATGTCACTTGTGTGACAATTACTTGGTCATAAGAAACGATCCAAAGGTATGTACAAAAGCAAGGTACTATTTTAACTTTTTTTTCAGAATTTTGACTACGAATTAGTAGAAGGTTGTAGACGGCAAGAAATACGGTATGATCCAGCGACAATCGATCAGCTGGGTGCTGTGGATAGGACGTTCAATCAGAAGCTCGCTGCGGATGCTATGTTCAAAACGGAACATGAACATACGGTAGAGTTCAAAAGGCTATAGTTTGTTACAATGTTTATTCAGGACAAAACAACAGCTGAGACAAACGACAGTCGTCTCGAGAAGATCGAATGGGTGCAAGGACGAATGTTTGATGATTTTTCCGCCAATCAGGCCTTGAGAAATCAATTTAGAGTAACTCACTTGCCGTGTTCTCTCCGAACATATATATTTCTAGAGGGAGAAGACTGATTTGACGGAGCAGCGCGCTAAAGACGATGCTCTGCGGGCAAGAACATCCCTTAGCATCAAACTAGCTCCGGATGATCCTAATGACAAGAAGTTAGCATCAATGTTTACTCGATACAAAACTGTCAAAAGTAAGCACATATACACAATTCGTAATACAAATCAACGTTTAGCTTTCTCTGAAAAACAAGACGAGGAAAGAGATGAAATCACCTCCAGGAGAATATTTAGAGGACCTTCCTCTTCAAAAGAAACTGGAACTAATTCCTCAGCAGAGAGGCTTCTCAGAAATAATTTGAAACTGGAGAGAAATAAAAAGATAAATTGTCAGGTTAGATCAGTTAATCTTTTGATATTATTAGTGAATGCCCATTTTAGTTTGGTGCGAACTTAGGCAAACGACCTTCTGCAGTTGAAATTGGAATTGTGAGGGTAAAGCGCGAAAAGAACGAAATAGATGCCGCCGAACCAACAGAAGAAAAGAATGTTTCAATTAACGACACGAGGCAACCGCTAGTTCAATATGGTGACTCGTCAGATTCGGATTAGATATTGTACATACATTATATTATCTGTCTAATAAGTTAATAAACCGTTTAATAAGTGAGGATATTGGGTCTTTAAAAATTTTTAAATGGAAAATACGAATTTTTATTAATTTTGATATAACAACAATAACAAAAACATGGGAAAAAAATCAACAAAAGTACTAAGCGTGAAAATGGATGTCAGCTTTATTAAAAGCTAAAAGCAACCCCAAAAAGTCTTCAATGGACATTTTTCTGTAAAATTTCTGTAGACAGATAAAACACAGTAGGCACTCACCTTGCTCGCTTATCTGCGTATCCTGATTCCGTGAGGGTTGTGTCGATAAGCTGCTTGATATTCAATTCATTTGGAATTGCCTAAAATGAATATGTCAATTAGAAAAAAAAATGTAGTTACCTTATTCTTCAAACTACATACTGTTTTGTAGTTTTTCTCGATGAGTTCAACGACATTATTGTTTTTGAATATTGACAGGAGTGTTTTGTTCTTTCGAAGGAAGCAGAGCCTTAGCATACCCTCCCATTCCTGAACAGAAGATTAATCAATACAAATTACAGCAGCACTAACATTAAAATTGATAGGTGGTGGAGGATTTTTCGGTGCTATCCTCACAACTGCAGAATCAACCTTAGGAGGGGGACGAAATTCGGTTCTTTTAACCTTCATAAGATGTTCTACCTGAAATGAAAAACTATACCAAATATGCAAAGTTGTACCATACCTTGGCGAGCAGCTGTACGTTCACAGATAATCGACAATAGTCTTTATCTCCAGGCTTTGCAACGAGTCGATCAGCAAACTCTTTTTGAAACATCAATACTGCATAGCGGGGTAGAGGTCTTTGCAATAACATTTTGAAAACGAACGGTGACGAAATCTCAAAAGAAAGAATAGCATAGAAGAAATAGGAAAGATACCTGGTAAGGCAAATTAGCAACGCATACGTCAAAATAGGGCCACTCTGCCTTCATGACATCTCCTGGCCTAACTTCTAATTTGTTTTGCAAAGGCCTAAACAGTAACACTATCGATTGTCAAAATATGTATACATACGTAGCCATCACACGCTTCTTCACTTCAGCGACCATTCTAGGATCAATCTCACAGGCGATAACCTATAAATAATAGAGTAAAGAAATGTACGTTTCGTGATATACCTTTTTCGCAACCTCGAGCATCTTCACTGTAAGATTACCTGTTCCCGGACCGACTTCGAGAACAGTGTCGGTGGGTTTGAGAGCAGACTGTAATAAAGTTGTGGAATTGTAGAGATCAATTAGCACATACCTTTTCAATAATAGCATTTACAATTCCAGGATTTTTGAGAATGTGCTGTCCTTTATCCGTATTGAAAGGAAGCGCTGAAATGATAATATATTTCTGATAGAATTGCAAGCATTTATACCTTGTGTCGTGCCAGAAGCTGCCTTCGTCTTCTTAACTTTTACTTTGCCCATTTTACCTAAATACGAGAAATTTATTCCGTTCATATATCTAAAATTAGAGACAAAACAATATTTAGGAAATTTTTCGAAGAAAATCACTTGACTGTATATACGCGATAGACATTAATAAGACGCGATGTGGGAAAAGGCTTCAATTCAAAACCTCTTCGAAGATAAAACGCCTTGGTTGTTTTCACTATTTTCCTTTATTTTGTTGATTTCTTCAAACGATATTGTAGATTATTGCATATATAATATATTTCTTTCAGAGAATGCCTTCTGCGGCTAAAACAAAGAGTGGAAAGACTTACCGTGCCCCTACAGATCAAGCTAGGAAGCAAGAAAGGAAGAAAGAGAATAAGAAAAACAAGAAGGATCGACAACAGATCAGGCATGCCATTGCCAAATGTATCAATGTGGACGATGTTACTACTAAAATGCTGGGATTAGAAAGACAGAGTTAGTTTTCATTATAATTTCCTTTGTTCAAATGCTATTTTTGGTTCTTGGATTGGACAAGCCACAGTTTCACGCAGATGTATTGAAGAAGAAGCAGGCGGTTAGTTCTTCTTTCACAAATATGCATATGCTATTTTTTCAGACGTTGATGAGTATGGTCAATCGTCATCGTATCGTTCTTGTTGCAAATAAGGATGGCGGAGATGATATTAAGAAATTCAACGAGAAGATGCACCATTATTATTCAGACGTGCGAAAACTCGCTTCTCTAGCTGGTACATATTCCATATATTCATTTTATTATTTCATCTATATTTTAGAGCAAGAAAAATTAGCAAAATCTACCGATCTTGGTTCCATTCCCCTGCCAATGGGTGATATTGGAGTCGGGGATAGCAGAAGTACTCAATTGATGGGACCGATTCCTACAAAGTGAGTAAATCTGTGATTAACGCTTATCAATCATGAGTTTAAGGAAGAAGGTGGATTTCCGATTGCCCAGACAAGGACCAAAAGGAAAGCTGCTGCCACCTGGTGTTCCCTGTGGTTTGCCACCCGTAGTCAGTGACAGCGAAGATGATGACGACTATGGCAGAGATGATGATGATTTGGCACCTGTGCCAAGTGAGTTCATATAATTGCCCGCATTTTCTGATAGGACCTGAAATTACTACTTTACTATGCAGATCATACACGGTTGCTATTTCATTACTGAATACAACACCTTTTAATGTTCTCCGTTGCAGTTCCTGATTTCGATGCTCCAATTCATCACCCTCCTGCCTATGGTGGTTATGTACCTGTGATGCCATTAAGAAAAGGTAATTTTTTAGTTTGTCAATTTATTTATATATTTTTTTTCAGCACCCGGACCACCACCAATGCCACCCCCACCCATGCATACCTACAATCCTATGGGAATCCCTATGTCATCGAGGCCCGAAGGTAGCTTAGAGTTTTTGTGTTTGTTAGGGCATATTTTGAAACAACTAATATTTTATCTCGGGCAACGATTATCACCATTCGTTTTATGCTGCACCTGACGAATCTATGCATTTATCAACCTTATATAAATACGGTTATTTGCTCTTGGAAACGTGTTACTCGATATATAATTTTATTCTAGGTAGTGCTATTATTTCTTCTGCTCCTGTTATCCATCATGCTGATGAAGATGCCGGGCCTATTTCTGCAGCTCCCCAATTGCGCGACTTGCGAAAGGAAACTGTAAAAGTGAGTGATATTTGTGATTTTCTATTTGGTTTTAATGGGATGTGTTCATATTTCTGAACTGGTAGAGGATGTCTTTGTCTTGTTTACCCCATTTATGTTCAATGTATATTTTGAACTAACTTTTCAAAATACACCAAGCAAAGGTGGAATACCCAGTTGAAATATAAACAGAACCCCTGATTTTTTGCTTTAGTTACCATAGGAGTTACCCCGAAATCAAGGAAATATTTTAGTAATAGAAACCTATAAATACCAAAATAGCTAGTTTACCACCGGAAAAACTCAACCTCGATCGATTCACGTTGAGATTTATTATGGAAGACTCCTTAATTTAGACCATTAAAAATTGCTTGACCTGGACTATTTTACTCATGATACCGTGGCAACATTTTTCGAATAATATTACAATCTGAGTTGAAGTGTAACATTCTTTATTCAGATGTTCCATCAAATAACTATTTTAGTTGGTTCCTGTTCAATTAAAACGAGCAAAAGCTCCTGTGCCCGTGAGATCGAAGATACCAGCTAGGCCTCAAACCAGCACACAGCAAGCGGCAAAGAGCACTGATGAAGCATACAATGACTTTATGAAGGAACTGGAGGATCTCATCTAATGTAATGTAAGGTCATTGTTTATATATTTTATAATAAATTCTCATTTCAATCGTATTTGTATTGGTTTTTCTGTCGACCTTTATCGACCGATTTTTTGCTGCAAACCTATAAATGACAATGTTTTTTGGGCGGTTGGCTTTGAAGATTTCTCGAATAATCGCCTCATTTACCTCCATTTAGGCCGAGGGCGTACCAACAGCAAGAAATAATGTATAGGTTAATAAGGACATTGTTTACTACGAATTTTGTTCCAAACCATTGTCGTTTGTTTGGGGTGAATGGTCAGGTGATCGTCGAGACATGTTCCTTGTAGATTATTATGTTCAACTATTCTATAGACTTTTTATAAGTTATCCCATTTCAAGTAATGAGTAGGTGAGATGTATAACTGATGCAGCTGTCCGTGAGGGGCCATTGTTCTAGTAAACTAATTATATGAACGCAATATGATATTCATACATAATTGATTTACTGCGTAAAAGGCAAAATTACCATACTCACTCAGATTCAACTTAAGTGGTTTGGTTAGGCTGCGCTGGAAGAAGTAGAATTTATATAGATAATAATTCATTAACTAATGGTAAGAATAAATTAACTGTAAGTAACTAACTATAAGAACTCAAGGGTCTGGTAACATAGGATCTTGTTAAAGTTTCCCAGTTTCTTATCAAAATCCAATATGAGCTACCATAAATAAATGAAACAAAAGTAAGGACACTGTCTAAATTTCAAAGTTATACAGCTATTTCAATTAGCTAGGTGCTAACCGTTTGGATGTCTCAAATTCTCCTTCAACTAAATTTGATATTTCGGTACATATTCATATCTTCGACATTTTCCGCCCATCTAATGTGATATTTCATTTAGAATTGCATGTAATACTGTCGTCTTCTGTCTAATTTGCATAACATAGAATAATTATCCTCTCATTCAACCATTGGTTGTTGCATTTCTATGTGTTATATAGTCCTTTGTTTCTCGCGAGGTTATTAAATCGAGCCAGTCACTACAAATTAAACACTGACAGCTGCACTACGGTAACCCGCAAACCCAGATTTGTAGGAGTTCGATAGAAAACAGGAGCATTTCAATAAAAGTACGGTAACTTTTGAGATTTTCTCGAGATAGCCGTCTTTAGAGATGAAAAAGATTGCGCCCGGTATAGGTTCACTTTAGAAAACTCACGGGTTGGCAGACCTCGGTATATAAACCCAATTCTCTACAAAAGTTTGTTCCAAAATAACTGTTTCTTGCGAGTCTTGTTCGAAATTAACGACATCGCAGATTAGATAATACCACGCTCCTAGGTTTTTGAAAGCTATCACAAAATGTTGAACACATCGGTTAGAAGATGTGCCAAAACCTGGGAGTGCGTTTTATGTTGCCACAACTGTGCCAAAAACTACAGTAACCATTCCCTAAAATTCCCCATTCCTAAAAAATGCGCGAATTCTCATACAAACAGAGTACAAAAGTGATAAGAAATGCAGGTTCTTTCTCATCAGGGGTTTCGTTGTAAGAGTCACGAGCCTTTTTCTTAAACGAAATAAAAGGACTGTTTCAACATGTTGTGATGCATTTTATAATATTTCCTCATTGTTTCCTCTAACTATATTTAGCTAATATGCAATTACCATCTAGTCCTCAATAAGAACAATAAGGACTGTTCTTGCGGCTTAGTTGCGCAATTCTAAATATATTTAGGAGTCTGTGGGAGACACTTGGAGCTGTATTGCAAATCATTGCTCTAATTTATTATAACATTATTATTAAGTAAATCATTAATATGAATTATATTTATAATTCGGAAGTGGAACAGTTTGACATTTTCCGAAATCCGGTTACTAAAGAAACCTGTAAGAATCACTGAAGTTCGCAGTTAATAAGTAGAATATAATGCATATAATTGTCTACCTAAAAACGTATTCTAAAAACAGTTATAGTCTGATTTAAAATCACGCTTTCCAGCGCAGTATTCCAGGCAGGGGTCTTATAGTCTACGGACAAATCTCATATAGTTTAAAGGTCTATTTATTATAAGGCGAGTGCACATTTATATCGGTTGCTTGTACATTTTCTATCGATTTCCGCGATCCTTCTAAATTCTACAGTACACCTCTGCAAACGATTCATCTGTCGACTATATTTAAAAATAAATTGAAAGTCAGTAAATTGGAAAACTTATCTTCAAAATACATTCTTTTTAACCTATAAGTCCCTCGTTAGCTATATTAATGTATTTAACATTACTGATCCTTCTTGCTCCTTGGCAAACAAATAAGTGTTACATCCATATGTATAAAATAACAAGAGAATGCCGCCTATGGAGTCTCTTTATGTCATAACCAATGGAGGTCAAAGGCAGACAGAGGCTTACACTAAAACAACTGTAAGGGCAATCTATAGCTATCTATAGATAGACCTGCAATTACAGTCTAGCGTTTATGTTTCGATAAAATATATGTTTCATATTGTTGCTTACAGAATGTAGTATTTGATTCTTCTTTAATGAAAAATTAGTTCAAGTTTCAATATATTGCTGTTTTTGACCAATGTCACACAGAAAACGCCCTCTGGTAACAAGGTCATGTTTCCACATCGCAGTCAATGTACAGAGTATATTTTAAAATCAGTTTTTGCTATTCGCAGCTTCCGAAAACCCTAATCTTGCTAGAATTCTGTATTGAATCACTATTGTTCATCTCAGAGCTGGTTATCCGGCCGGCCGGGCCGGATTAGCTGTAAATCCGACGGACCGGCCCGGCCCGGCCTGACCTTCAAAATTTTGGGCCGGGCCGGTATCCAGCTCTGGTTTGTCTTACTTGACTACTCCCGTTATTCTCTCAATCGATCCTTAAATCATGTTGTAATTGTTTTCTTTCTCACATGTCATCTAGTCGGTATTCTTTCATAATAAACCCTTTAGGGACTGACCCATACCATTTAAAGGCCCCGTCACTGCTCCGGCTGCGCGCAGAGGGGGCGGTGTTGTCCTATGTACGGTCAGTTAATTGAGCGCGTCCTAGTGCTAATACCATATGCAGCTGCAGTCTTATTCAAACGATCTAACCATACACAAACGCCCCTTTTTATAAACAAATACACCCTTGATTGATTTCTATAAGGATTTATTTGAATAGCTATCTTTTTTAATATCTTAAACCTTTTATCTTAAAAAGAGTATATAACGTAGTCTAGGAAGTATATAATAGTGATGTTGAGTCAAGAGAAAAGGAAACTTATCGATGCAAATTTGCTTTCATTTTATGAGGTTAGTTTGAATATTGGATGACGTTTTAGTAATGGAATATTCCTATTTATTGAGATTTGTACATTAAAACCTTTGTTATTCTTAACTTATTTAGAATAGATTATTTATTGTTCGAACGCTAGATCATTTGTATCACTTTTGTTGATAGTTCAATTTATTGATCGTAGTGTTCTGAAGGAACTTTAGCCGTTGTTTCAGCCATAACAGACCTCCAATTGAAAATCGATTGAAGAGTTCTTTCAATTTTAACTTTGGAAATATTGTCGCCACCCCTGAAACTTAATAGTTTATTTTACTTTGTCTGAGCAAATACGGTTTGTTTGTAGTGTTCCTTCTGAATGATAATGGCTTATTTTTTAAGGCTTATACTCAAAACAATAGATACTGGGGTATACTGTTGTTCGCTAGCATTGCGGTAGATTGCGTCCAAAAACCACAATTTTATTGAAATCGTAAAATCTGGAAAATAATTATTAGTTTCTTCATTAGGTAGTGTTAAACTCTGTTATAAAAACACGGAACAATTCTTCCAAACACAATGTTAAGTTCAATTTTCTTATGTATTCCTCTCAATTGTAGTCACTTATCACTAAAATATTGCTTAAAACTTAACTTCTTATTGATGACTGTTCTATAAAACATTTGCAATCATTAAAGAATGTTAGTAACGTTTGATAGGTTTGAAAATTTCCGGAGAACTGGTAGATTATTCACTTTTTCATGCGCCAATGCATAAATGGCAGAAGTGAATGTTTCAAAAATGTTTACCTGTTTGCTGTAATTTAAATAGGCAATTTTGTTCGAAGTCTTCTTGGATTGTTAACAGTAATTTCCGTCTATTCATATAAACCTGTGTATTGTCGGTCTTATATTTAGTTCATTCATATTATAATTCAATAGCTCCTTAGCGCGCTGCTCTGCAAACCTACCTCTTACTACATACTAGAGATGGGCTTTCAGGCTGGCCCAGCTTTGCTTTTTTTGAGGTTTTTGGGCGCGCGTTGGCGATTGAATAAACATGGACCATGAAATTTTTGTGAGCAAATAGACGATTATCAGCATGATACCAAACATCAGCTTGATTGGCTAAGTATTACGTTAGGTATGGTCCAAAGCTGGATCCAGCCCAGCACAGCCCAGTTTTGAACAAACCATAGTAGTACATACTATAATTTTAGAGCATTTGCTGTTAACGGAAGAATAGCAGTTTTTGTTGTTTCATACAAAACTGCTTACAAGTTCTAGATATTTACTTTGATTTGCATTTGCTGTGTAAAGTTTTCTCCACATTTAGTATATATTTTCTGTGTTTGATTAATATCCGTTGCTATAGTCTGTTTCAAAACCAGACTGCAAGCGGTGTGAGTAGTTATCCCGCAGTGGGTGTAAATTTTTGCCTCAGAAGTCGCTGCAAAATGACTTCCCTCTCTCCGGGCGAGAGAACTTTTGAAGGCAAAATTTTACACCACTGAGGGATAACTACTCACCGCGCGTGCAGTCTAGGTTTTGAAACAGACTATAAACTATTTTCATTCTATAAATCTGTATTCTCAGACTTCCTTCTCTAAAATTCACCTACAATTTCACAAATATTGCCTGTTTCCTATTAAATTCTCCACATAATGGCACAATTTCGGTCGATTTTATTTTATTGAAAACGAAAATCGCATAGAGACTCTCACGGTTAATGGTTCACTTTGCTAGCAAACGGGATACCGTCCGAACGGGGCCGTGCCGAATTACAATAATAATACTTTATGTAATGAAATTGTATTATTTAAAATAGGGTCCCAGATTGGTGTCCGTCTTTACAGAGTGAAAATTTGTTACGTAAGAACCGAAACCCACCCGGGCACAGAATTCTGACATCGGCATTTCAGATATGAAAACTATTAACAAAAGCTTTTAAGCTCAAACGATACTTGTAAGGTGATTTTACTAAAAAATTGTATTTCAATTTTCTTATCTTATTGTTAAAGTTACCATCGATACAATTATTGCGCCAAAAGCGTATGTTTTACTATGAAAACTTGTGAAACATTCACTTTTCGGTGCCCGATTCTCGCATATCAAAGCAATGCGTTTGTAGATTCTAAAATATTTGAATTCCTTCCCCGGATCTCATTAGAATCATTTAGATACGATGACTAACCCTAAGCTACTATCTACACTTTCTAGAATCCGGACTCTTTATTCACTGGCATCTTATCAGTTTGTTTACGATATTCACCTTGTTCAAGAAAAGAAGCGCCCCACACAAAGTTTACTAAACTATTATTATATAACTATTCTAAGCTTAAACCTATTTGCATATAGGTCTTCTTTCAAAGAATCATCTAGCTTGTTCCAATCTTTTTTGTCTAAAAACAATTTAAACATATCATACAAGCTCAACTTTAAGGTTCTAACTTTTTAAGAAACTTAATCAAATAAAAACTAAGACATCAACTAGGCTAGTAGAAATAGCGGACCATCATAATTATTGCTTAAAGTATACCAAGAAAACTACACAGCTTACTCTTTCTTGTTCAACATTTTCAACTCTCAGGTCCCCTCGAATTGGCAAGAGTGCATCTCATGCGAGTTTGCATAGTCTTGAAACATTTATTTTCTCTGGGAGCCCCTACTCATATAGTCAACCGCTAAATTTCAAGTAATTTTGTATACTGTAGACATACTGTACTCTAACCTTATATACTTATACTTTAACTATATCCTATCGTATGCTGCTATTGTTCGTGTTTAGTTATTCTAAATGTTTTAGCAGCTGCTCACGGGTGGTCTGTACTTATTTGGGTAACCGACCTTTGTCATATTCAATCTTGTTAGCTGAGTAATCGACGTTGCATAGTGAATAGTTGCAAACACTGCAGGCGCAGAATTACTCACGCATTGTTTGTGGAATTGATCTAGAGAATATTAAGAATATAATGTTAATATTCTATGGTTTGAATCAAATAATGTTTTGAGCGGAGAAAGAATTATGTAAAAGTCAAATGCAATCGTAAGAGACATTTATAGTCGATGGATGAATCGTTTTCGAGGTGTACTCTAGAATTTAGAAGGAGCGCGGAAACCGAAAGAAAATGTATAAGCAAACGATATAATTGTGCGCTCGCCTCATGATAAATAGACCTTTAAACTATATGAGATTTGTCCGTAGACTATATTTTGAATTGACTTGGAACTTCCTGGTAAAAGTGGACAGTATCTTACGAATCCAATACTTCCTAAACGTAATCTTAGACGGACTCCGCAACGAACCGGGCCGTACCAAGAAGTTCCGACCTCGGCCCGTTTCGGAGCCTGGCCTTAGAAGTCAGAAATTGCTATAAGTTAAAACTTATAGCAAAATATGCATGTCTAACCGTAGGGTATAGTTGAAAAGGGAATGTTTCAAACTTGTTCATGATAAAAAACTGTTTCTGCTACCAATACATGCTAACCTAAATGTTGTTAGATTATTTTAGGATTCTTTTTTAACATTTGACTTCACTTCTTCAATTTTTATATCACCCATCTACTATTTTACAGTGTTACCTGCCTACAGTTTGGAATGAGCTGTTGATATCAGAGACATAGCTGTCAACGGACCGGCCCGGACCCGAATGCGGGCCCTGCAATTGCAAGTCTAATTTAGTAAAACTTATACATTACTTACACCATGATGGCCTACAACATCTTTTTAGCTGGATCGAAAATATCAATTTCTAATAAATTTATGACCAATTCTTTGAAAATTGCGGGCCGACCCGTAACAGGTATGGTCAGAACCAAGTGGCATAAAGAGCAGTGGTTAGTACTAACTTGGCTGATTTTGAAAAACTTTTTTTATCTATTATTGCCTTTTTATAGAACACCGCTACCTATCTATGGTGTGATTCAAGATGAATAATGGAGTTTACTTGCGTATTTTAAGGAAATTTTGCGTATATTTTCGGTTTTCGTATACTTTCAGAGCCATTTTCAATCAGCTTCTTTTTTTAACACTCCCTTATTGCTCTCGAATCAGACTATACTAAGCTATAACGCTAAAATCCAGCTTATTCGGTAGCTTCTACAATCCTTTGCTTGCGCGAAATTCCCAGTCATTTTCTCATCGGCGGTCATTCGGTCGTTAATCTTACTGTAAAATCTAGCGAATTTGATTTGAACCACTCACATTCGATCTTGTAAATGACCGCATCTCTTAGTATGCGGGACATTGACCTGCTAGTTTTTGCCGAGCGAAATTTGAAACATTTAGAATCTAATTTTTCCACATTTTAAAGAAGATTTTATAAAATCCCAGAGACTGAACTGAGGCTGAAAGTTGCCCAGTCTGTCTAAGCTAATGGTTCGCTGTTCGAGTCCTGCCTGAGACGATCTTAGTAAAAGTTACTCTGTTTCCTGACGATTATCACAGTTTTTTGGGAATACCAAAGTTGATAGGTAAAACTAGCAACTAGAGATATTTTGGGCTGGATTGGATCCAGCTCAGGCCAGCCCAGCCCTAGCATACACAACGCTGAGCCCAGTCCAGCCTGAACTCCCGTCTTTAAATGAACAACCCAGCCCAGCCCAGCGTAACCGAACGTATCGTCTACCCAGCCCAGCCCTAGTTTCTAACAATCAGCCCAGCCCAGCTCGACTCTAATAAATCTAGCAAAACCTGCACCCAGCTCAGTCCAGATGTCTTAAGCGCTTCTTTGCCCTGCCCAGCTGCCCATCTCTATTATCTACTAAATATTTTTACTTTCTGAGTATGAATCTGAATCAATTCCAGGAAGATAGTAGTGTTCTAACGGTTCACACACTTTGCTTAACCGATTTATTATTCAGTCGTTTTGAATGATAAAGACTTTTCCATCCAATTTTAAATGTATAACATTGGGAAACAATTGTATACACTTCAGAAGCTACAGCAAATGAATTCTTTCAAACCAGCTACAAATTAACTAGCAAAACAGTAGTTGCAGCAGATTCCAACTTACTCCTTCTTAACTGAGCATGTAATTTACTATGGTAGTTCATCCAGTGGCCGTAGTATAGAAACGCCCTAGTGGGTGCCCGGGCAGTTTTTAGGCGTCCGAGCAGTTGAGAATTGTTGCCCGGGCAGGCTAAAAACTGCCCGGGCACCCACCCGGGCGTTTCTATACTACGGCTACAGGTACCGTGATTACAAACCTGTAATGGAAATCAGAAGGATTGTGTTCCTCACCTAAATGTTTCATCGACTCATGTCCAAACTGAATATGGAAGTTTTAGGCCCCTGTCCGGATCCCCCATCCCATCCGCTAACTTTCCTAGATTAAAATAAACTTTTTCGTTAGTCGACAATATCTTGCTACTAGATCTATTCATGTTAGTCTTCTATCTCATAGAGGTTAGCGGCCTCTCTAACACGACCTAATTTAGATTTTTGATGGTTATCGGACTCCCGGCTGGACCAGTGCCCAACTTTAGAGAACTGCTTAAATCAGGGCCCTAGTTTTTTAGATTTAAGTTTTTTAATAGGTTATATTACTAATAGCTGTTAATTACTATTTTGTCTATAAATTGTCGTTTCTATACTTTATATAACACCTCTATAGCAACCTTGTTTCACAAAAGTACGGCCAGGG
The DNA here is from genome assembly GCA_034691345.1 of Phasmarhabditis papillosa. Lineage (NCBI taxonomy): Eukaryota > Metazoa > Nematoda > Chromadorea > Rhabditida > Rhabditidae > Pellioditis > Pellioditis papillosa. Next base: position 22,057 of record JAQGAV010001225.1, read on the forward strand.
CCGACCCGGGTGAAACGGGCCGGCCCGGGTCGGCCCTCACTTTTGCCAGCCCTGATAACACCTCTATAGCAACAGCAATAGAGCCGAATTTTACAATAGTTGAATTTAGAGGTAACTGAACGCTAACCCTTTATATACGTATTGTTCACTAGGACTAAACATCTTGTATAGAATTTTTTTTACTAAATTTCGTACTATATTGAGGAAAAATCTAGTTTCTTCCTCGTTCGCTGTTTGATTAGACTTTATTTATATATTTATTTGCGAACGTGAGATAACTTCATAGATATTTCAAAGTATCATATACCGTACTCGGCATTGTTTCCATTCATTTGTATTGGTAGTGGCTTTGTTCATCCAGTTTTGATAGCATTGTTCCACAAGATCATCTTTCCAATATAGAAATACTCCACAAGATCACCAGTATTGTTCAGCGTAGGCGCCCTTTTCTTAGCCTCTATTTGGCCTCGATCAGATTGCCTTTGCCGACTGTTTCAGCCCCGGTGGTTCGGTG
>JAQGAV010001226.1:0-22563 GCA_034691345.1 Phasmarhabditis papillosa
CCCGGGGTTTTGGAAATGTCGACCCGGGCCGGGCCGGCCCGGGCCGGCCCGACGAATGTCGAGCCCTGCTGGGGAGTATACTTGGGCCAATGTAGTAAATGTGGTTACCGTCGACTTTGAAGGTTTACACATGTTTGTGACTTGTAAACACTGAATGGACATGTATTGGTCAATTATTTCTTTTGTTTAGGTTAAAGTACGGCGAGTGGATGAACGATTATCTGCACTAGGAAATGTTATTGCCTGTAACGATCATGTAGCTCTTGTCCATGCTGAGCTAAGTCAAGAAACCGAGCAAGCTATTGTAGACACTTTGAATGTTGAAGTGTTCCGTGTCAGTCTTGCTCAGAACAGTTTGGTTTGTGAATTAATGTTTTCACCTTCATATCCCATTTTTAGGTTGGAAGTTATTGCGCTCTGTCTTCGCAAGGATGTTTGGTTGCTGCCCGCACACCACCAGAGACCCAAAGAGAGTTGGCTGCTCTCCTTCAGGTAATTTTGTAATTCACTTTTATACTCCAATAAGTAAAGGATTGATAGACCCAGAAGTAGTCACAAGAATTTTGGTTATTTCTGCATCCAGAAGCAATAGTTCGGAAATCCATTCATACCTACTGAAGTATTTCCAAATATTTTAGATACCCGTTGTTGCCGGAACTGTCAACAGAGGTTCTGAATTGATTGGAGCAGGCATGTGCGTCAATGATTGGATAGCTTTCTGTGGTAAGTTTGTTTGTATATCTTTGTTTACGAATTTACTCTAAATTAATCTCCCTTCTTTAGGTCTTGATACCACCTCTACTGAATTGTCGGTCGTTGAATCAATCTTCAAGCTTGGAGAACAGGGCAATCCTTCTGCCATTGGAAACCAATTGAGAGATACACTTATCGAAAGCATGTTGTAGTAGGGAATGCTATTTTATCCTTATTGTTTTGTCACTTTGTTGTTAAAATTCTTGTTACTATTGATAAAAAATATACCTCTATTCGTCTTTTTGATTGGGGCACATTCAGCTGTTACAGCTATTGATTATGGTCAGGTGTAGTCTTCATAGGCTACGATGTAGTATAGTGCGCGTCTGCCCTTGTTTCATATCTGTCTTGCGCCTCTACCTTGTCTTAAAAGCGGCGTTGCTGAATTATTTTCTGATATTACTCGAGTTCGTAGTTTTAACACTGCATAACATGAATACTTGTGATCTCGACTCACTTGTGCGGGTTCTTTCTTCCTATGCTGGAAGAGACAAAGCTTTACGTTCTCTTGCCTTTTGGCTGCAGTTGAAAGCTCAAAGTAGTTCCCTCAAGACGGAAATTTTGGCTCTTGCCAAGCAATTAAGCGCGGCTCGTTTGGTGATGCGGCAGTTCAATCACCCATCCATGTTCAAAGCTTGTCGGACTCTTTTAGCTGCCAAGGTTACTGATCCGGTAGGTCGTAGTGTTGTACATACAGTTTACCTCTTATTTCAGGTTGATTACGCCTGCACAGCTACAGTTACCGGAGTATACACTGTGTATGGCTTCGTCGAACTATGTGCATGGTTATCGGATGCAAAACTGCTTGCAATGGACAGTGCCAGATTGTGGCGATGGACTTTGTACCTATGGATAACTGCTCTGATCGCCGGTATCATTCGACAGGTATTCACTTTTTGTCCATATTTAAAATTCAGAAAATTCCGTCTACGCCCAAATCGCTTTTGAATCTTGTTCCATTTCAGATTCGAGTAATTTCAAAGAAATCCTTCGAGAAGAGTAAGGAGGATGTCATTACTTTGGTGGGATTGACATCCGACTTCATGGCTGCGATCAACTCGCTTCCACATAAGGTATCTAATTTTTAATATCTATATTTTCTATTTGTCACTTACCAACTCATCGTTATGCGGAAAATATTTACTTGAATGTGGGTTTCCTCCCACGTCCACGTCATTGCCCAACAGTTTGAATATCTGAAAATATTTGCATTCTCGATCAAAATCTCTCTCCATAACATCGGTTTCATTTCAGGTTTTGTGGGCGGGCAAACTTTCTCCGAAGCAAAGCGCCACCTTCTCGTTGATCGCATCTCTCATTGGATTTTACAAGGTATTCTGAAGATCATTACACTTTTTTTCATTCATTTTCTGATAAGGTTGTATGTTTAGGTAACTATTATTTTGCATTCTTATTGTACATATCATTAGTTTAATAAATCAGATTTCTATCAGTTAACGTATTCATGGTGGTTGTTATCTCATTTTTTTATCGAAGTTGTTATTGGTACTTACTTTCGGGGGAGGTGGAGCGTTCGTTTTTTCCTGTGTGAATGTTACGCCACGTGCATTTTCTCACATCACTTCAAATGATTGTTTCAAATCCGGGAGCGACCTACATAAGCTGAAATGTTTTTATCTATCCTTATTCTTCTTGTTGACACATCTATGTTTCAGAAATAAAATGATGTGCTTTCATTAAAATATAACGGGAATTCCCTTGCCTATCTTTGAAGATTCAAAGATCTGATGTAATTGTTGAGTGTTTGTTTTTCTTTGCGAACAACATTATAAAACCACTGTTTCCCCATTTTCATTATTACACAATTCACTTTGCAGTATGAGAGTTTTGGTGACTGGTGCTGCTGGATTTATCGGAAGCCACACCGTTCTCGAGTTACTGGAAGCTGGGCACGAAGTTTATTGCATCGATAACTTCTCAAATGCCGTAGCTGGTAGGTATTTTCTCCGATTTACTAAAATTAGTAGTGAAGTAGTTGGTATTCCTTGAATATTTTCTCACATGTTTCATTAGATGGTGTTGTAGATCAAGATGGAAATGCCATTTCTTTGCAACGCGTGAGCAAGATCACCGGTAAAGCCATTCCATTTGAGAAAGCCGACGTTTGCGATGTTGAGCAGTTGGACGCAATTTTCGCCAAGGTGCAGTTTTTGCTACAACTACTTTAATTGCAATGTTTCAGGGAAATTTTGATGCCCTTATTCATCTGGCAGCTTTGAAGGCTGTTGGTGAATCATGTGCCAAGCCTTATGAATACTACTCAAATAATCTCGTGGCCAGTTTGAATTTAATCAAGGTATTTGTGGTTATTATTGATATCATTCCGGTATAATTTAGCTCTGTCAAAAGTATAATGTGAAGAATTTTGTGTTCTCCAGCAGTGCCACTGTTTATGGTCCTCCAAAAGAACTCCCAATAACTGAGCAAAGCTCTACCGGACAGGTATTATTTATGCGCGTGGCGTTATACAGTTCATATTCATCTGTAGGGTATCACCAATCCATATGGTCAGACAAAGTACATGATGGAGCAGATTCTGATTGATGTGGGAAAAGCTGAACCTGTTTGTGCTACTCGTCGTTATGATGTTATCATTTGATTTTAGGATTGGAACATCGTGCTTTTGAGATATTTCAACCCAGTTGGCGCCCACAAGAGTGGATTAATTGGAGAAGATCCAAAAGGAGTTCCAAATAATTTGATGCCATATGTTAGTCAGGTACTACTTCACCCTTTCTTTGCTTTTCATTTCTTTCTTCAGGTAGCCGTAGGGAAGCTACCGGTTCTAACTGTTTACGGAGATAAATTCGAAACTAAAGACGGAACTGGTGTTCGTGATTACATTCACGTAGTTGACCTTGCCAAGGGACATGTAAAGGCTCTTGAAAGAATAGAGAAGCTAGGTATTGACTTCTCTCATGTGATTGCTGATCAACTTTCTCTATTAGGTAAAATTGGCACCGAGATTTACAACTTGGGGACTGGATGTGGCTATTCCGTGTTGGAGATGGTTGCTGCCCTAGAAAAGGCTAGTGGAAAGAAAGTGGCTATCAAGGTTTAATTCAACTTCTCTTATATTGTTAGTTTTGGATTGAGGTTGGAGTACCACGTCCCGGTGATGTACCCGCCTGTTATTGTGATCCATCATTGGCCTATGAAAAGTTGGGATGGAAGGCTGAATTCGGACTTGACGATATGTGCCGTGACCTATGGAACTGGCAAAGCCAGAACCCAAACGGGTTTGCCTCTACATAATAGTGTTTATTATTGTCTGTTTTAAACAGCCTGTGAATATTTGCTCGTAAAATTAATTTATTGCTAATCCTGGATTGTATAATATGTTTGATAAAAATTATGTCCTTTGTTTATGTGCCAACATTCTTAACTGTGCTAAGTATATTTTACCATTGTTTTAAGCGGAAATTAATCAGTATTGTTTCCAAAATAATTGTTAATAACTGTGATAAATAAATAATAGGGAAAGTCCTACTTACTGTTGCCTTTTTTGGTATATGTTTCCTTAACTACTTGGGTGAAATAAAAGCATAGTGAGCTTTATGACATATTTTGTCCTTTAGGGTAAAAGCGAATGTCTTTAAACGTTGGTATATTGGGTCATGTTGATGGCGGAAAGACAACATTGACAAGAGCATTAGCTGAGCTTGCCAGTACCGGGGCTTTTGACAAGCACGCCGAAAAAGGAGGACGCAAAAATACTCTTGATCTAGGGTTAGTTTGTCATGGTTCGGTTCGTTTAGCAGATGAGTCCAGTTTTAGTTGTAGACTCTTACTAATTTGAGAAGTTCAGATGTTTAAAACCTGAAATGTATATTTACACCTGCTCTTTGCAGGTTTTCCTGTGTTACAATAAATGGCAGTCGCCTAGCGCTTGTTGACTGTCCAGGCCATGCCGGACTCATTCGTGCTGTTCTTGCGGCAAGTACTGTATTCGATATGGCAATTGTGGTATGGTTAGTTTTGTTGTTCTAAGTTAACATGCATTTCTAGGTGATTGATGCCTCTTGTGGTATTCAGCCACAAACTGCCGAACATCTGCTTCTGTGTTCTATCTTCTGCCCATCAAATTTGGTGGTGGTTCTCAACAAGATCGATTTGGTCCCAGAAGGTGAGGTATGTTTCTATTCCTTATAGGGTCAACCGTTTAGCCATATGAAGATCATCTAGCCAAGTCATTTTCAGCTAACATCGATAATTTCAAAGCTACGGAAGGGTTTGAAGGCAGTTGGTGTGAACGATGAATGTCCCGTTGTTCCGTTAAGCCTTCTGAATACAAATGGGGATTCTCTGAAGCCTCTTCTCGATGTACTAGCACAAATTATTTTTACACCACGGAGGAATACTGATGATAGGTGATTCTTTTATACACTGCTCTGAATTTACATCTCTTTCATCTCATAATTTATTCAAAGGAACTTTCAATTTTGACAAATGTTGTTGCGTAGTATTCGTAGAGCTGCAGCTTATTACGTTTCTTTTCTACTGATTCATTGTTAGGATGATAGACGCACTTCTTTCATGAAACCTCTTGCAGATTGTGGCCCATTCCTAGTATTAGTTGGGTTTTTTAAAGCTTTTGTGAAATTTACCGTCAGCTCCTTTAAGTGGCTTTCTCTATTCTCTGGGAAGTCTTCAATCATCTGTATCACCTAAATTTATATGCTAAATTGTCTTTGTTCTTAGAATTACTTCTTTTAGTTTGCCCTGATAGGCCGTTGTTGCGGCTTCAACTTCGGCAGCCTTTGTAGGATCTACTGCGGGATCCTTGCACGCTTTCTGTTCGTGTTTCAATACGTCCATTTCAAAACGAAGATCTTCCAGGTCTGGAATAGAAAATTAATTCATTTTCTTTAATCATATCTTATGTTTTACCTTCCCGTAAGATCACCAGCGTTGGGTAGTCCGTCCTAAGGAAGGTTCGTATGTCATGCATTGCAGTTCTTGCTTCTTTCTGGAACTCTCTATGCATTGAAGCCAGCAAGTCCAGTGCATTCAGATACGATTTCTGTTTCTTAAGGTCGATTGTTTCTTCGGATTAATATGTTTATTTAACCTACTTTGTACTCTCCGAAGTCAGCATTTCTTTCAACAAAATAAGCTTTCACCAGTTCGTATTCGTCTCTGCCCAGGGGAGCGACCAGTTCCATTTTATCCTGTTACGATGTTATAACCTGTATTTTGAGAATGTTACCTTAATTCCCTTCCGATATCTAGGATTAGACTGCCATACAATGCATAATGTGCTCGCCAAGGTATCCAGTGCCTCCTGAAATACTTTGATAATTTGGCAACTTCAGTATCCATAAATTCAATAGTCTTTATAGTTTACCCTGTACTGATCAATATCGTTGTAATCCTTGGTGAGATTAGCTGGATAAGCAGTTCTTTCGATGGCTCCCATGTTATCTTTCAAGCGTTGTATGAGTGTTTTCTTTCTTGGTTTTCTTTGTGGAGCAGCCTGAAACAAAATATGCAGATTGTTTAGTAACAATAGATCCTCTCACATATGTACTTGAACTCTTTTTGTCCTTCTTTTCCACTTTGTCACCCATTTGCGGTACTGAAATGGGACAATTTTCTAGATATCTGGGAATTATATACCCAACCTGTTCGTATGTTGGTAGAAGGCTCAACTGAGACGTTAGAAACTGATTCTTTGGTTATCAAAATCCAAATAATTCTCATTCTCATCAGATGTTTATATCCAAATTTCAGTCTCTTGCTGGCCGTGGATCACTGTTTTGCCATCAAAGGAAAGGGAACTGTGCTGACGGGAACAGTTATTCAGGGAAAACTGAGGTAGGATTGGTTGTACTTGGTGTCGCGTATTCAAAATTAATTTTAATTATTTCACAACAAAACTTGTTCCAGGTTAAACGACGAGATTGAGTTTCCTCTCCTAAGAGAGCGTCGAAAGGTCAAAGGTCTCGAATCATGGAAGCAGCAAGTAACTGAAGTTAGTTCTTGATTGGCAGCTATCAAGTATTGGGAATTTTAGGTCTCGGCTGGTGAGCGTGCTGCTGTTCTACTGCAAAATCTGAATGCGGACAACATTTCAAGGACTATGGGTTGGATCCTGTTTGATCTGTTATCTAATTTTATAATATGTTTCAGTGTGCTCACCCGGATCACTGGGAGAAATTCACCATTGCCTGGTGAACATTACGCCTATTTCGTTCTACAAAGGAACTGTAAATTCAGGTTAATCGTTGTACATAGATTTTGAAGTCTTGTCGTTTTTAGGTTCAAAGATGCACATATCAATTGGCTTTGAGATGGTTATGGCTGTCTGTAGTTTCATTCAACCTGTTGATGATACTACTGAGGAATTTGAGCAGCTAACATCGATAAACAGTACGTGCAGATGTCTGCTCTCCTTTGACCGACCCGTCTTTGCTAACAAAGGGATGTTTCTCATTGCTTCCAAGCTGGATCATCAAGGTTTGTCGTATTCCGCTACATCGAGCTATCTGATTCTCCAGGTAAAGGATGCCGATTCACATTTCATGGTATTATCGTCGATGTGGTTGTCAATCCAAATGAAGTTAAGCGATTTGTTCGGAAGGAGAAGCGTGGCGTTGTAGAGCGGTTCGTTTTTGTCACACTATTATATTATTTGTAGGTTCCTTTTTACTCTAATATGTTGGTCTAATATGAATTACTCAATTTAAATGACAATTGCCTATATTAAATAAAATTATACTTCTTTATATTTATTTGTTTTAGAATTGAAAATGGTCGCAGTCTTATCTGCAGCTCTCTGTTCAAGAAGGAGACGAAATTTGCTCTGTTCGAAGGAATGGACGTCTCTCTGTCGTCTGGTGAGACCGGACGCATTGAAGGGAGTTTTGGAAAGAGCGGAAAGGTCCGCATAGCTATTCCGGGCGGACTGAGCGAAGCCGCCACCAACTCTACAGAAAAGGTTGAAGTTGTCCTAAAGTACAAAAAATACTTGGGAGACAGAAGCATTAAAAGCTATTTGTAGAATTCCCATAATCATTTTCTGTTCCATTTAATAATAATGTTGTAAATATTCCATTTATTTTGTTGTATTTTTTGTTTTACGGGTTATGAATCTGAAATAAATATTGCCAATAATATGCGTTGTTATTTTGGTTATTGAGTGTTGTCGATTTTTATCTGGTACAATTTAAACTTTTGTCACTAGAGAGGCGTCGTTACAGATGCTCGCGAATCTCATGCGACCATCTACTGCTTTTGTCTGTAGCCCATCTGTGATTGGCAGATGCGCCACATCTCTTCACTACCGATCATATTCTCGATCCGCCGACCTGGACGAAGATGGTCTTCCTAAAGACTACAAGCTCAAGACTCTGAAAGCTGGGAGCAGAAGACTCGACACATTTGTCAATAGATCATCCGGCAAAAGTAGTTCGTAAGTTTTTTAATGCTTTCACAATTTGGTTAATATTATGGGTTCTTCACTGGATGTAAAGCTAGAGTACATTGTAGTCTACCATATTAGAAACTCTATTTTACGAATCAGCTCCGTACTTTTATGAGTAGATTCTGCATTAAATTCAGCATGTTGTGATTAATGTCGCTAATTAGTGTTGTCCAGAACCATTTATATTCCCCATCATACAAATTCTTTCTTTAGGAGCTGTAAAGTCATAACCTTGCATAGTAATAATATTTATTTCAAAAATAGCTGCTGTATATATTTAGTCTATGCGTAAGCCAGCTAACAAAGCTAATAACCAGGCTGGCGATTTTGCTAATTCGCCAAAATACAATAAGCAAATTGTTGACTTGGTTGTCGGCTTCCGTAACCTGATTAGGTATGATATCATTCTTCGCACTTTGTTCCGTCTTTCTTTGGGATGATCTTCTTGTTCTCATCTTTTTTGGGATATTTTGGGTTCGTGTTCAACTAAAGTGGCGAGTTGTTCTAAGATACGGTCTAGTTCGCGCAGAAATACAGTCTAGTGGGTCACGCTCTCCTGTTATCAATTGCTCATATTGTAATGATTCGGCGGAAAAACTAGCATATCGGGAAAAATTGCTATCCGTTGCAACACTTTTTGGGATAAATTGATCCGGGGATCTGCTGGGTGTCAACTATTTTGCAGGAAAAACTGGGGGTGCGTAGAATCTAGGGACTCGTAATATTTCCATAGTAGAGGGATTTTTAATAAGTCGTATATTTGGCCACATAATGCTAATGTTTCATTCCCTAACTAATTTTCTACATTCCATTTCATGAGGCCCGTTGTCCGAATATTCCATTGATGCGTTCCTAATTGAGTTTCGAGACGTTTCCGATTTCCTCAGACCAAACTTTCTGGTCTCTTAGATTTCAAGTCGGAAATGAGTAAACAACGTGTAACTTTTACTATTTCCGCTCGAAGTTTCTAGTTATGCGGTTTAGTTCTCCAGGTTGAGCAATCTAGCAAGTATTTGTTGAACTACGTATAAATCCCTTCAACTAGTTCAAGTTAATAGTTTCAAATGTATGCTAGTGTAGGCATCATCATTACTCGTGAAATGTGAGCTAGTTTCGCTAATTGCAATCTGATAGATCAAATAAATTCACAGCATACACTTAGTTTCAAATAATGCGTGATATTTTGCCAAGTAATTGGGTCGAAGTTCAGTAATAAGATAAATAGAAAACAAAGTGATTATTGAAAGCTATTCTTGGATGTTTGTTTTGCTACTCTTTGTAGAAACTTAAAAATAAACTATATATCAAGTGTGAGAACTGATTTCCTGAGTCTATATCAACGCAAAGACTTAGGGTGAGAATCTGATCAAAAAGTCTTGTCTTCTAGACTATGCTAACAAACATTACAATTATACGATTTCAGGCAAGTGGAGAACCTACTGTTGGGCGGACGTATTCGAGTGAATGATGATGTTTGCACGAAGAAGGCCTATAATGTGAGTTTCATTTTGAAATTGAATTTTTTGCGTAAGTGATATGGGTATTCTGTGGAGTTGCTTTCTAGCCAGCTCAAACATTTCATAGATCAAGTAATTTGTTTACACCTTGTCTCGCAACATAGATAAGAGTTATATTTTCAATATGTCTATTACGTTTAAGCCAACTTTAAAGGGGGTAATAATTCACGTTGCGTTATTAGGACAGCTACTAAATTCATAGCCACGCAATTATAGAGCCAGTCATTTTCCCACCACTCTGAACTAAAAGATATTTTTACTTTTCTTGTTATCTCCAATGATTTATAGACTTATTATATATTTTGGGAATATTTATGGTTCTAACACTTTGTTTGGCTGATCATCATGTCTCTCGGGGTACCTGCGTCTCTTTTCGGGCTATTGGGATCGGTCCCTTGTCGTAAATGTACGGAGCTATTCAATTTTTGAACTGGAATACTTTGATAATTCTCTAGAAGAAAATTTTTTTTAAGATGAATCAGAATCAGAATATTTTGATCTAATCATACAAATGCACTATGGAAACTCTGTGATGCGTGTGATTTTGCCTAGTTTAACAATGCTATTTCTGCTATTTATACACAAAGGTCGTAATCTTTAGTGAGTAATGTAATTTGCTTGGAAGTGCCGACAATACGGAAAAAGGAAAATATCTATACGACTGCACTTTCATCCGACGCTTGTACTCTTGGAGCAGATTTTGGAGTTTTTCGTCGACGTGCTACTTTTTACTGCTTGGCAGGGGCTCCACTCTTCTCTGGTGATTTTGATGAATTTGAAAAGTTTATAAATGAGTTAGATAGTGGCGGGAGGTAGGAGAGAGAAGATGAGCCCTGGAGCTCTATGGAGCACATTTGATAGAAAGCAAAGTCCACGCAACCCAAGCAGAAGCAGCTAGCGAAAAATGATTGATAGACAATGAGTGGGATTTGCATATGCGGCAACACAACTAAGAACAAAGTTAAGTCAGATGGTTGCCTTTTTAGTTTAAGTCGATGACGTCAGACAGGGTCATAAAGCCATCTAGACACGAGACTCGTTATGAAAGGGTTCGATGAGGTGTCGTTATTCGGAAACATGTGATTGTTTGATTCCGGCTTACGTAGAACAAATAATGACTTTGTTGGGTTACCGTCTCCATGATCACAAAATTTGCTTATTTACATAGATTGCTAGCTCGATTTTGATACAAATGGGAAACATAGGTTTAGAGAGAGTGAAGATTGAAAGTTAAATTTTCGAACGACCATCATCAAGTGATATATTTGTACATTAGCTGGAAAGCTAAACTGACTATATACATATATTTCATATCAAGAGCTAGGTTTCCAGTGCAGTTTCTTGGGGTAGTGAAAATTAATGGCAAATCGGTGGATTGGGAGAATTTTCTATAAAAGTATAGTCGGATTGAAAACGAATAATGGCTTGTAAATAATTTTCTACACTCCATTATTTGTTTTGAATACGACTTTTCTATAATATACCGCTTCTGTGACCATAACTGCCGATATTGTCCTGACTAATTGCTGAAGGTCGTTCTCTTTTTAGCCTTAACTATCTAGTAAGTAGGAACCTTTGTCTAACTCAGCCAGACATAAAGTCCGACCTCGAGTAGTCCTAGAACAATCCCATACTGCACATGCCGTCCTACCCATTCCATTGTGATCTGTAAATCACATTGTTTTGTTTTGGTTTGTTTCGTCTTTATAAATGCATAGATGAAGACGCGGCAGCATTAACAATTCAAACGTTAGTAAACCATTTGACATGTGAATGGGTCTGTTAAGAACGAATATTATAGGTGGTCTCTGTGGTCTCTCTTTCTTTAAGTTGAAAGTTTTTAAGAGATAGCGGAAAATACCTGAGTATGAAGTATTGGTAATATTGACACTCTGACTGTTACAGTCTTGTATAGTAGCTGGGGAGCTATGTCCGATTCGAAGAAGTTCGAAGCCCTGCCAAAGTAGACCACAATAGTACTAATGATAAGCTGATATTTCTGCTTTAAACCTGCCCGTTTTTGCAATCCAAACTACAACTAAATTTATGTTTCCCTTCTCTCGGTATGGAGTAGCAACTTTGTGCATCTTGTGTACAATTGTTGATATATCATTTACTAGGCGACAACTCTCTTTGCTCTCACCTACTCTTCTAAGTCCGTATTATTTCTCAGTTCGGTATCATATAACGCAAAAATATAGCTACGCATAGCATCTAAACATATTCATGACCCAGTGGTGCGAGTAATAGAAAGAGATTGCATTGGGTGGATATGAAGAATGATCCGGTTTGATGAATTATTCCAGCTAGTGCAGCTGACGGGGTTGAACTGAATTTTAATGATAATTGATATTCCTGGATTTGAGAAATTCGGGGTGCCAAAAGTCTGGTTCAAGAGGTATTGCGCTAGTTAACGGAGATGATAGTTTAGTTTGTTACCGGTTGCCTTGTTCTACTGTGTGAAAGAAACTCGGAGCTTGGAATTAATGTAGAATTTACTTCTGATTAATTTATTTGTTTGCACAGTTTGGTGTCATTTTGTCCGTTTGAACACATTTATTAGTTTAGGATCTAGCATAAAACAACTCCATTTCCATTTATTCTCTTTGTATCCATTCGAGTGGGCTGTGTTTTTCAACTATTTTTATTTAATGTTTCGGTTATTGTAGTATTAGCGTGGTTCTGGTTACAGTCAATAGCAGCCGCCTCCATGCTTGCTCTCCTTCATCTCATCTCGTCATTTAACAATTTCACATTTTGTACTTTCAACATCATCATCATTTCGTTAGTTCAAATCTATTTATATTACCCCCTCTCTATACAGAGGGGGATAGAACAAATGTGTGCCGAATGAGTTAATGGACCACCCAATCGGTTTCAGTCTCTAAGGAATACAACCGGGGAGCGCGGCAGCCTGGCTATGGTCTATTTTGAGACACACCTTGAGAGTCAGCTGAACGGGGATAGGGTACTCTATTTACTTTGCCTTAGACGTTTTACATAAATTATTCAGTATCTATTTTGGAAAGTCTGGTACGAGACACGGTAGCAACACAGTTTAAAATTTGTAAGAAAATGGTCCATATATAATAGAATCTGGTGAGGGTGTTCAGTCTAGGCTCAATTTCTAGTGAGTATGAAAATTTTCAAAAATGGCTTAATGAAGTTGCTTATTTTGCTCAACCAGTTTGTAGTTGTTAATTCCCCAATAGTAGTAAAACTAGACATTTACGAAGTTGTAATTGTTTTTGGCTTACGAAGTAGCTTCGCTTCCCTAAAACTCTCAGTGATCAAAATTCTCAGTTAATTCAATTAGTCGGAAGAATGGCAGCCGGCCAACTTTGTAAATTGTTGTGGCTGCTGCTGGGACTAAAACAGTTAGCAACAATTTTTGGCAGTCCATCTTTTAAAACAAACGTGGATTCTGAAATATGATGTTTTGATATCATCCTAGGTCATTGGTGCTCGAGTTCATAGAACATTCTCCTGAAGTGCTGACACCGAAGGTTCAAAACACCTCTCAAGAGGTTAACGTATCGAACTAGTTTGGTGACGTTTCCCCCTGCCCTAAACTAGTTTTGTTGTCTTTTAAAATTAAATTGAAGTCACATTCTGTCGTTTGACTGGCTTTCTCCCTACTGCTCTTCTATAATATGCTAATGACTTGGATTTTCTCATACTAATTGGTGGAGGCGAGTGATGGAAGTTTCTAGAGTTCAATATAAAGAAATGTGGAACCGCGGGCCTGAAATAGTAGTACATCCAGATTAATTGAGTTGCGAGTAAGAGTTTTCGGAAATACTGAGCATTCCAAATTTCTTTCGGAATTACCTGAAACATTCAATTTTTGGAAGCCTATTCGGGATGGCCCGGCTAATGGCACCTACTCGATGCATGATAATTCAAAAATTTGGACCATAGATGTTTGGCTCCTCAAATATGGATATAATGTATAATCATGTATATTCAACTATAGTTTGCACTCTAAGATAACTCTTCGCCTACTCGAAGTGGAATCTACCCTTCAAAAGTCCGGATGCCGGAAGAGGCAGACATCCAATTCCCACTGGTCTCATTCGAGTCATTTCTTTGCAAATACAAAGTTTCAATCTCTGAATTTACGGGGGTCACATGTCACTTCTAAGACTACATGCTTAACTAAGTATTGACAACGACATACATGCAACCAGATTTTTGTTCCGTTTTCGGCAAAAACATTGTCCTTAGATTGAACTTGTGTTTTCCGTAAACGTAGGTTTACAACTTCTGCGAATGAACATCTGAGTCATTTAGCGGGATTACTTTCTGCAGAAGAGCGATGATTGAATAGTTTTAAGTTAAGCGCTAGAGATTACGACTTTCTTAGAAGTGGAGACCTGTCCTCAATCAAAATAGCTGTACTTACCGCGTATTTTTGGTTTTGCTAAATTGCATTATACTGAAGGTTAATAAAGAAATAGAAGTCGAGACCTGTCCTCAATCAAAATAGCTGTACTTACCGCGTATTTTTGGTTTTGCTAATTTGCATTATACTGAAGGTTAATAAAGAAATATGAAAATTAGGACAAAATACAATTCAAATTCGCTTAAATGAAAATGAAATACAATGTAGACAATGTGGGGTGTTTCCTCCACTAATACAAGGTAAAAATAAAAGTTTAAAAACAATCTTGAATATGTAAATCATTCTATTTTATTATCTTGCAGGTGCAACGTGATGATACGGTAGATGTTTGGATCGGACCCTACAAAGATAATAACCAGCTGGCTGAAGTTGAACGAGTTGAGGTAAGCCCGCCAGGCCGCTGGCAATGTGACCGTCTCCACCGCAAGCCTGGTACAATGATGAATTGAAATCGGACCAGCTAGTTCCAAAGATGATGTCAAGTCCTTGTCTCCCCGTTCCTATATGAAATCTTTTCATCTTCTTTTCATTTCCCAAAGAATAACATTTTCCATTCCATTCACTATATT
This sequence comes from Phasmarhabditis papillosa, assembly GCA_034691345.1. Taxonomy (NCBI): domain Eukaryota; kingdom Metazoa; phylum Nematoda; class Chromadorea; order Rhabditida; family Rhabditidae; genus Pellioditis; species Pellioditis papillosa. The sequence continues at coordinate 14,692 of JAQGAV010001226.1, forward strand.
TACTATTGTTTTTGCGCCATTCAGCTCTAGTGACTTCCAGTAATCTTTTGTTTATTTCTTTGCCTTGTTGCAAGCCGTTTTTGAAAACAAAGGAAAGAGTCCGGAAAACTTTGCGAGGTGAACTTAGGTCTGGCATATGGAAGTCTTATCGCGCATTTGATCTGCAAAGAGGATATTAAACTGAAGAGTACATGAGCGAATCCTCAAAACTTAGTGTTTTTAAGATCCGGAAACTAGGGGCGGAAAATTCCGGCCCGGGCCGGCCCGTGAAATTCCCATCCCTGCCCAAAACTATACCGACTTTACAAGAGGTAACAAAGTTACGATGTTGAAAATAAAATTGTTTTTTGGGAATTCGTCAACGTCAATCTATTACGAGAATTCTTAGCGACATGTAATCATTTTGTTGCAGATTGTTGACTATGAAATAACGGATAAAGGCTACGACTTTACTGTGAAATCATGGAAGAAGTTGTTGGTCGAAAATTGGAGAGGAGGATCGTCATAGGACCAAACCATCAACCAGCCGTCGGTTACCCCAGTAGATCTTTTTATTTCTCAATAGGATTAGGCATGTTGATTTTCTTATACGCGCATATTTCTCGTTGTTATTGTTTTTATTATGAAGTTTCATATTTGCGTGTACACTTTTCTTGTGGTGGACCTTTTGTTTTTGGGTGGTCTCAGGTCGCCGCCGTCGTGTTTTGTTCGGCATGTGGGGCTAAATGGAATTTAAAGCCGATTTGCCGACTTTTCAGGGAAATTTTTGTCACGGGGCGGTGGCATCACACCAAAATACAGCCAAAACTATGGGAGAGTGAGGTCATTTTAGCAAAATCCGAAGGAACTTTAGGTCGAGGAACAATCTTACGAGTTCAAGCTAAAGTTGTTCAGGAAATTTCACACTTTTTAATTATTTGTTTTTTGAGTATGGGAAACCTTACTGATGTTAGAAAGACAGATTTTGAAATGTTGTACTTTTCGTAACTTACGTAGTAGGGCTTTAGTATAATTTCTAGAAATATATGTTACCATTCTGAAATGATGTTTCATCAATTCATACTTGTTGATGAAGATGTACTTGAAAACACGTGAGAATTGGTGGTCCTAAGTCTGCCCTTTAGGAACCGATTTGAGTAATCTTTCCGGGAATAATATTCGTTTACTTACCCATATATACTTAACCATTTACCTATATTCCAGGGGAAAACTTTGCCGAAAAGAATTTGTTAGTGCTTTATTCTCCTGGTAACACTGTAGTTTTCGGTAAGCAAGGGTTAAGAACAAAAATTCCCCAACTGTTATGGGTTCGTCCGATTTCTCACTCGAAGGAAGCGAATCGAACAGGGATAAACGAACTAATGAACTAAGCGTCCTAGTCAAAATGCACCCCAACAGGGTAGGGTACAATTCTTGGCATATCAACTAGTTAACACCGCTCGCCAGCGGAGACAGTGGCGTTAAAGGACTGAGCTCTCATTTTAATATTAAAGTTTATTTTTCTCTGGAACGCTTCAACGGATCCATGAAAAAAACTCAGTTAAACAGATTGAGCCTGATATATAAATCAACAGAATGTATTTATGAAAATAAGCCAGAGCATGAGCATCAAGATTTCACCATTTGAATTTGCTCTGTCCCGTTTTCTTAGAGCACGGCGAGCCGTGGTTAAAGCCACACTTAAAGATTAACACGAATGCTTTCAGAGTTAACTATTAAGATGATGTTGAAACTAACTACTGACAAAATTATTTCTATCATAACGTTATTCTCAGGATGACAATAACTTCTCTGATTGACGAATCACCAGTTTACCGAAACTCCACTCAAAGTACAGCTCCTTAACGCGTGGGAGTGCCGAATCCGCGCACTTGGCTAGTCCCCCTCAAATCAGGGATGACGTCATTTTCCAGATTTATCTTTGGTCGTTTTTGGCTGGTAAACTGGCCCCTTGGGTGGTATGCTCCGCCCACTTCGCTTACTACCTCCAGCTCCGTCCACGCCCCCTCGGCTCCAGAACTCCGCCCATTCTACTAAAGACAGCTGTAGGTCTGTGCCTTCTTCTCCACGGACAGATCATTTACATAGTCTGAAATTGAACGGAGCTGCCGATTCGAAGAAAAAGATGGACGTATCACCGAGACTCGCACACATTGCACTTGTTGCCGTTATTGTGGTGGGTTTATTTTTAAATAGATGATTGAGCTAATATAAACGATATACATGTTATATAGTCAGCCTCCAATGCTTATGCAACGGCATACTGTACGAACTGCAAATTTTATTGGAGCGCGGCCGAGTAATGCGCGCGCGGAATAGTTAATGATGTAATGTACAACACTAAATCAAACGTATCTTAAATTAAGCCGTCCGACCTTTAAGTTGCATATCGTTTGTCCGCCGATTATATCCACTGTTTTACACATGACATTTCTTCAACTTTACAAATGTTTTGCTTTTGTAAATGCTCTAATTCACGAAATCTGTTCAGTTTCGGATATTGGAGGCAACGATTACCACCCTGGGTGGGAATCTATAGAGGCAATCCCAAATTTTTCGAATCCGGCCGGCATTTATTTATCTTCCCTGATTAGCACCTAGTCATCGTGTATTTTGCACGGCGCTCTAGTGCTAAATTACCTCTTCTTAGTTTCTCAGCTCCGTTGCCAGACCTTTAAAGATTTCTTTGCTACATAGCGGTCACGTTTCCCTCGGCTGACACTTTTTTCGCTAAATTTTCATTAACTCTTCTTTGCGCAACTAGATTGACTGCAGCTAATTGAAAGGAAACAAACCGATGCTAAAAGAACAAAGATGGGAAAATAGAGCGGCCAGCTGGGGTCGGAAAAAATTGCGAGACAAATCTAAGGCTTGATCCGAAGAAAAATTTTACTCGACTAGGGTATGAGCCTAAGAGTTTGGAATTTAACCATCGAGTCTATTTCACCAAATCAGGAAATGTTGGTTCGGTCGAAGACACGGGAACGGACCGGCCCAGTGCCAAGCTTTTGGTACGGCTCATGCCGGTCCATGCCTAACCTTATTGTTAGTAGAGAGGGTCCAACTAATACATGCAACACCTCGGCGAATTTAAACGAATCTCCCAGCTCAGCGTTGACCATTGATAATGCAGAATAACTTAATTGATATTTCTTGGGTAATATCAAATCGAGTTTGAATAATCATCTCCACTACGTTTACAACATTATGCTCCGAAGAACAACGTATTTGAAATAACTGCGCTCTAAACCATCCGTTATACCTAAAGTAGAGCATGGTAATTTCATAACATTTGTTTACTCCAGTTTACCATTGCTTTGCAAATCATGGAGTATTTTGTAATTACCTATTGCCTAAAGTTTAACAATTTAGCAAAAACCTATTTATTAAACCATTTCCGCTTAAAATATCCTAAAAATATCTCACACTTACCCTAGCTAAAGTTCAACTTTTATACAAGTGAACTTTTATTTTTGCCAGTTCCTTATAAAGAAATTAATAAAAATATAAGCAAAATAAATTAAACTACAAGTTGTATACTTAGTTTAGTGTCTACTGTAACTTTACAGGCATACAAATTGAATTACCTATTAACCTAGTTTAATGTCTATGTTTTTGATAAGTTACCGTTTTGTTCAGTATAGTTAAACTAATCAAATTTAGCACATAAAAAGAGAATAGGTAATATTTTTGCAATTTTGTAAAGTAATAGTTTTATTAAGTGAAATATAGTCAACAGCAAGGGCTTATGCAAGAGTATACGGTGCGAGCTGCAAACTTAGTGGGGCAGGTATTCGCTATTGAGCGCACTAGCAAAGCATTTAGAGTGAAATATTAAAGAAAAATTAGTTAAAATTGTTATTCTTTCTATTTTTCTTGTTATTTTCTGTTTAATTTTTGACAGTTGCAACAATAGCATCATAACGTATCAAATAGTATAACATTAGCCGTTGTGAACTCGATTTGGCCTTGGTATCTTTGAGCATAAACCTTGGCCGTCGCCAATATGCATTAGTTAGCTCGTCTAATTTAGTTTACACTAACCGTACTTTGTCCACCTGAACATACCCCACACCCAATCCACCCAATAGTTTTACTATTTCTATTTTTCTTTCCACAGAATGCACCATTTCTACTCCATTAATTTAAATGATTCTTCTAGTAACCGGAAATTATCTCCACCCCCATTCGTGTCGTTTGCACATAGACACCTATTAAAGCCTAGTTTCAATTAACATAGGGTGCATTGCGATTGACCAGGAACTGCTGGTGGCATTTTGAGTGGAAAATGGGTGGATTGGGAGCCTTTTCTCCAAAAGTGTAGTCTATCTCAAGAAAGTGGTTTCCAGCAGCTCGGTATCACGAGCGGGGCGCAGTGTTATAAAAAATGAATGTAAATTGGTCAACGTGGTGCGTTTTCTCCAAAAGTACATTCATTTTCTATAACACTGCACCCCGCTAGTGATACCGCGCTGGAAAACTAGGTCTTGAGATGGACTATACATTCATTTTATTTAACAACGCTTCTCCGCAGAATAGAATACGTTGGCAACCGAGCTGCTTATGTAGAATATAGAATTAGAGGTTCTTAAGCACGTTAGAGAGCACTTATGAGGGGTGTTGATTTAAAGAGTAAAGTAATTTACACAATAACTGGAGATTTCTCCGAAGCAGGGTTTCGGCCATTCATTCCGGAACCTTCTGAGCAGACACGGCTCCTTTCTAACATTTAATCTTCTGGGAGCGCGAAACATGGGATAAATAAGCTGCTGGTTTCCCAAGCCTTCTGCAGCTACGGGGAGTCGAACCCACAGCCTCAGATCCTCTCGGATTCAGAGACCGCTGCTCTAACCACTAGGCTAAAGCACCCGCAATATTTATTACGCTTATAATTATAAATATATCCCTTAATCTATTAAAAATGGCAGTGTGTGGCAGACACAGGTGATTCCGACTCTTTTAAATAAATATTCTTATCGTTTAGTCTTTCGTTTACAACTGAACTCCGCTCGAACAAAGAACCGAAAAAAAATCAGGAGATTTGGGCTAGGAACTTTTGAGCGCTAAAATTTTGATTGCCACGAATTCTGAATTTAACTATGAACTTGGTCGCGGGTGCGAATCCACCCCGAACCATTATGTTTTGTTATTTTTCAGTGAGTTCATTGGAGAAATGACAAACTCAATTTTTTTTTCCAAAGTACTCAAAATTTGCTTATCTTGGTTTAACAGCTCTGCCCTAACCTACAAGCATCACCTGCTGGCACCTTCTTTCCAGACTAGAAAGAGTGTAAATTCCGACCTACTACAAAAGTTTAAAATAATACTGTTTTTACTCAAACTCAGCACATATAAACACACTCAAATCATTCTGTTTCAAAAAGAGCTTTCTGGCATTAGGTTTTGCACACATCGTCAGCAGACAACAGCTTTTTCAAATCTGTATAATCCGAGACTTATATTCGAACACCATACAGATGAGAATCTTGCTCCTTTTTACGGTTGAGGGGTGCCTAAATCCATTTTTTAAGTTGCAAGTGAAGTTACATTCTAAAAGATCTCTCAGTGCCCGATCAATCTCCAACATTTGCTAGTGCGTAGTCGCGCTATGAACCGTAAAATTCTTGAAATTCCGCACCTACTTTTGAAAGGTTAGGCTCTTGTGTGAATAAACTAAACGTCAATCATAATTCCAAAAATCGTTTTCGAAAAAAAAGTCAATCACCATTGCTACAATTGAAAGGCGGCTATTTGTTCATCACCGATATTGTTGTCCACCTGGACACTAAGTACAAAGTGTTTCACTGCATCTACTAAAACGACGACGGTAAAACATTTTAAAGGAGTGATCAATAAGTTTATTCATAGTGGTATGGGCTTTATATCCTGTAAATACACAACAACCGGAGCAAAATTAAGAGAAAAATGCTTTAAACAAGCTCTAGACCAATTATTCAGAGCTCGTTTTGAGCTCGTTTTCGAGCTTTAGTTATTCACGATAGTTATTCATTAAGAAAAACCCCAAAGATCGAAAAAGCTCGAACAAGCTCAAACTCCCAACTCTACAACTGAAGAACATAAAACTGGAATAAATAAAGAGAAATTAACATCATAAATACAAACTCATATAGAATAATGGCGAGTCAATTAAGTAAAATGGCGATTGAATGTAGCATCAGAAGTAAAACTATTCAGCAGACGCTCCGATAGAAAAGACATTAGTTTTTCTGTAAAAACACAAGTTAAAAGTTTTACAAGCAAAAAATTATATTACAAAAACTGGCATGTCTAGATACGATCGTCGAATTCAGGAAAACACTTACCCGATGATAACTTCACGACGACATCTTCTCTTCTTTTCATCTATATATTTTGAAGTATTGTTCAATTGAATGTTCAGGTCTCCATCAACGCCGATCAACAGTCCTAAGAAATAATTTAAAAGTAAATATTATAACAGAGGACGGAGCGTACCTTTATAAACTGCTCCATTGTTTGTCTTACAGATTACATGTTTTCCAACGAGATCCTTCATTTCTACACCGACGTTTGAATTACCCACAAGAGAGCTGAAGCAAACAAACATCAAATAAAGTATAGTACATGAAACGAAATTAGAAAAGCTCGCGAGTAAATTTTTTTTAATATTGGAGTTGGGCACTTGAGTTAGTTTTAGGTAAGCCAGAACTTCGGGCCCAAACGTTCTTTCGTTGTAAATGATGTTACCTTCCGGTCCGACCTATTGCAGCCACACATATTAGCCCAGGTATGACAACACTCTGTTTCAAATCACTGAGGGGTACGAACACCTTCAATGGAGGAGCTGGTATCAGCCTTAAGCGATATATCAAACCAAGAAAATTATTTCGATCAAACAAAAGCTGAGTCACTAAAAGATAATCTTACCTCTGTTTCTCCAGCTGGTAGTGTAAATCCGCATTTGCATTAGTATATTTAATATAATCATTATACGACAAGGTAATCTTATCAAACTGCCGAATGCAGTTATCAGTTAGAACAGCAATATATCCATTCCTACGACTTTTAGGCTGCAACAAATAACAATTAATCGTCTGATTTATATTGATACCTGATAATTACTTCCAACCAGGTAAACAGAATTGCCGAATTCGTTGGGACAATCATAGGTAATGAACAATGTCTGAAAGCACAATTGAAATCACACGAAATACTAAACTCATACCTTCGTAGAGTCAATCTTGTAAATGCGACCTTTGCAGCGATCAGAATATTTCATCCTCCTTTCTGCAACCGTAGTTGGAGAATAGTGCGACTCTCCTCCAGAAAACTTCGCAACTAGTGTCATGCTAAAAAATGGAAATGGCATAGGTGGCATACAACTCAGCATGGGTAAATCATGTTGTAAAACAAAAAAAGTGACAGAAAGGAACAACCATATCTAGAAGAGAAATAATTTATTACTAGTAATACTGAGCCGTATTCAGACTTATTGGTTGGACAGATGACGATCCAGTTTCTCATGTTGGCACTTCGGAAGTTTCAAACTCTTGCGCATTCACGCGACCAGCCGTGATTTGCCGGAACATTCACCTCTTTGTTGTCGTTGAATAAGAGCTAGAAGATGATGTCTGTTACTTCAACGAAAGAAAGTTACCTTTTCCATAGGAAGCTGCCTAGCAGACAAATTGATGAACTTTGTTCCAAGCTCAATACCCCAATGAGAAAACAGAGAGCCAGAGATGTCGCTTTCCTGCATCTGTTCCAAAAGGGTCACCGTCATAGCAATCGGGTGAAAGCCGCGTATATCTGGAATGAGTCCTCATCATGCGGTGATCTTTGCGCTGGTCGTCATTGAGACCAGTGGGCATGCAGAACTCGGGAACCAGGAAG
>JAQGAV010001227.1:0-22558 GCA_034691345.1 Phasmarhabditis papillosa
AAATTTCCTACTAGGGACCAGCAAGTTAGGGCAGGTGTTGCTCGTCCCTAGTAGGAAATTTAGTCGTATCTGGTGAACCAGAGGACAGAGCTCCAGAAAGGGCGGTTATATAAAAGTCACCGGCGTCGCCCAAATTTGTTCTTCGAAATTTTTTCAAATTTTCACTAATTTTGCTTTTCCTTTTAATATCAATATATTTGCTAATTAGTATAAAATATTTTTCATTTACAGAATGGAGTTTTATAACTCTAACGAATGGGCGCGCCGCCCCCAGTACAACTCGTTCTGGGAGCATTACAAGGTTGCCGAGCGATGGCGAAAGAAGCACGCACAGATAGTGCAAATAGCCTATGGACAGGCTCAACCGAAAAAGGAAGAAGAGGCTTATGAGGAGCCGATGAATGGTGGGTAGTTCGATTTTGCTGGTGTTTGTGCCTTGTCCTAAGCATAGGTGATCGTTACATGGATCTTTTCATTTTCCTGCTACATAAAGGTAGTGTATATCCGCTGCACGAATATGTATTTTTTACACATATCGAAATCTGGTATTTGATCGCATTATTATGATTGTCGGTGCAGCCTGGTCTTTTTCACGAGCTCGATTCCTGTACAGCTGAGCTCAACGGAAATTGCCCATTCGCTTACTGCGTACTTGACATTTCAGAGTTACGAGCAGTACAATAATTGTTATATGTATATTATTATCTATTACCCACCCTTGTCGTTATTTCATTTTTTTAGTGTCTGTTGCTGAAGATGAGAGGAGCTCCTTGGCTTCTCCCTGCACAAAACGCCTATGTGAGGAGTCCACAGCCGGTCCTTCCGAGCCAATGGAAGAGGAAAGCGATGAGCTCTCACAGGATTATATTGAATTCAGAAGGATCACACTAGAGCATAGAAAAACTAGTGAGTTTTAGCTGTGCAATAATATAGCAATGGTTCGTGTTTATCAGAAAAAGTTCTGAGTGAATATTTTGTCGTAGACGCTGATTTCGCTTTCCTTAATTTTCGTATGGATATATGCTATTGTAAATACCATAAACGCGTCGCTAATTCCATGTTCTACGGTATTACTGCTATGATACGGATTAGTTATTCACAGTTCAATCAGAATTAAATGCTACTCAACTTCTCATACTCGCTAAAACCTACCTGCTAGCCTATTTTACCCCGCTAACATTTTTTTCAGGAGAAGCACAGCGCGATGCAGAGAAGAAGGACCGACGACCAGAAGATGCTCACTGGATCAAAATCGACAATGAGGAATACATTTTGGCTGATAAAGGTCCGGGCTTAAAGGAAAACAATTACTAAAACTGTACCAAGCCAATTTGTATGATATATTTCTAGTCGGTGTGTTCGGCGCTGAGAAACGAACACTCGAAGCTCCGGATGAGCAGAAGAAAATGGAACAACGACGCTCGTATGCACAAGGATTATATGGAAAGGTAGGCGATCATTTGATTCAGTTGCTTGGAAAATGGAAAAGTTGTCACTAGGTGTGATTGACAGGATGTTTTACAACTCTATAATGTTTGTTTCCATTAGTAGCCTAGTACTAAGCTTCTTTTTGAGAAAGATTAGATAGATTCATCGATATTAGTTGCGAAGATGTATTAGCATTATATCGTTTATCAGCCAGGAAATTGTTTCAGTTACCTTTTTGAATGACTGAGGCTTTGAGCTTGTAAGTTAATTAATCTCGGCTGTTCAAAATAATGACCAGCAAAGTCTATTTTTATTCAATTTGTAATTTAGGATTCACAAAAAATTCTCGCGATGGAGGCAGCCCTGGATATGCACTTTAATGACGAGTTCAAGAAGCGCAGTCCACCGCTCTGGCCAAATATTCCTCTCCGATTTTAACCTATTTTGTTTATATTGTTGTCAGAAATGAAATAAATACTTCTTTGATTGTTTTTCTTAATAGAAAAAAGCGTTCTGCTGTTCGAGTTTGTTATCTGTAACTGTTCACGTCGGAAATACAAATTTGGCGAAAAGCACGGCTTCTTTAATTAGGTTTGATGTATCTCGTAGTGAGCTTTTTATTTAGATGACGGAAGAATACGACGAGGATGTGACTATCGTCAAGACGAAGAAGGCAAAGAAGTCTAAGCGAGTCAAGGAGGAACCCGTGGAAGAAGAGTCACAGACGAAAAAAGTGAAGTTTGTAAGTTTTGTAGCTGTTTTCGTCGAAATGAATGCGATGATGTACTACGTTAAATGGTTATTGTAATACTGCCAGGGAGTAGCCCTGTGGCATTCCGTTACAATAAATGAAAACTATCGCATTTAATAGCATCTTGTTTTGCTATTTAGATTTCCTACAGCTATTAAGCGCGCTACCTTAATTGAAGATTGACCTTTTGTATATGGGATCCGTTCCGAGGAATTGTTCCCGGCCTGTTTGCAAAATGTTCGTCCTGTGATTTGTAGTTATTAAGTTGGTATTAGTTAACCGTACAATGTTGAATTTTGTCAAATCATCGTTGTGCATTTTGGTGGGCGAAATAGTGCCTCCATACCTCGTTTGGTAAAGTTGGTGGTAAACTTGTGTATCCGTCGATTATAAGTTCCATTTAATTAATTAAGGAAGAACCCGAAGTTGCTGCCACCACCGAGCAATCAGCAGCTGAAGAAGAACAGCAAGTGGTCGAGCGAGTCAGGACCAAAGAAGATCTAGCCGAAGGAAAGAAAGAACGACAGAGGGTGAAACAATCGGAGAAGGTACATTTAATTTTGAGCTTGATGTTGACCTCTAATTAACTGAACGCTCCATATATAGTTGCAACTACGAAGATATAAATCTACTCATATGAATTCGGAATAATGAGTGTTTATTTTAGGGCTTCGTCAGAAAGAATACTTCCAGAAGTGCGTTGCATAACCTCAAGGTAACTAGCATCAAAATGTTATAGTAACCATTGTTTAGACTTGTCTCATCAGCTACGATGATGCCGTTAAAATCTGGCAGATGGATCATAAATGTGGATTTCACATCGTTAAAGAAAAGAGGCACATCTCACTCTCGTATCATCTGTTGAATCCATCATCCATTCAAAAGGTTAACATGTTTTAATTGCTTACATAGCTAACCTCTCTGTTATTCAGTCTCTTCAATTCATCGCTAATCAACAGATAGGAAGATTTCGAAGCAAGTAAGTTTTATTGGATGCAAGCGTTAACGAAGGTGCGAGTACTTGCTTGCGGACAAGATTACTTTTTCGGAAGAAAAATTCGAATCATTTCACAACAATGTGTATCACTTTGATAGCTAATCAAGTTCGCTTGTTATCAATAGTCGGCCATTTTTGCAAATGAGCTGATGTATTTTTCCTCACAGTAGGCATTACAGGGCGTTGTATTTTTGCGCAACCGCTTAACCGATAAGCGTTAGTTACTTTTTTGTCAGGGTTCAAGGAATCGTCGTGGCCATTGGAGCCATCACACCAATCGGACTACCTCGTGTGATCGACGACCAGAGTGTCTTCCACATGGACTGCAAAGTGGAACAGGTTGTGTTTCGGTGAGAGCACACTATTTCCTCCAAAGTAATGCTATTTCGAGTTTAGGCCGGTAAAGAATGCAGTTCACGAGGCTCAAGTGACTCACATAGGTCAAGAGTTCATAGCTGCGCTGATCTTGAATGCGATCCCTTGTATTATTAAAAGAGACAGGGATTTTGATGCGAAACAGAAGGGTGAGCAGTGGTTGCTAAAATGCCCAACCAATATGTAAAATTGGAAGCTATTTCTTCGCAGTGGGTAGCGACACTGAAATCAGGCATTCTCACTTTTAAAAACGCTCTTAATCTTTTCAATATCTTCTAAAACTAAGCTACCTCATATTTTTGGTAGATTTCATCCATTGAATTCGTTTACGCATAGGAAAGTGAAACAAGAGTTTTATTTAATAAGTAATCCCTGCCACCCTAGCCTATGATTGCTGTGTAATAACAACAACTATTGTCATAGTCCTGTATACGTGTCGTAAATGTGCTCTTTTAAAAGAATTTGGTTAAACCGAAAATTATCCCTCAATACTAGTTAACTATATATATATATATATATTCACAGGTATGGAGGTTGAGATCAACGATATCATATTGTTCAAGTACGACCGTTGTGTTGTTAAGAGCGGAGATGTTCGTCTAACGGGATCATTCGAAGGAAGAGTAAGGAAAGGGTGAGCGAGATTTATTTTCCCTGACACATAATTCTTTAGCGACCCTAGTGAGCACTTCGCCAATCCAGAAAATACAGAAAATGCTGACTACAAGGTTGAAGTGAAGAAAGAGAACACGTCCAAAGCCAAGAAACCTAACAAGGTTACCACCTTTTACAGTGATAGTGATTCAGAGTAGATATGCGATGTTTATTTTTAGACCAATAACTTATGTTTTCTCGCCATTGTTGTTGTTGAGTTTTGTTACTTTATTGTTGTTTTATGAATTGGTTCAGTGCAAAATTTGTAAATCTTTGTAGTCCTGCTGATGGTGTATAATCGAGTATGGTTTCTGAGTGTGCAGTACTAGGAGCTAGGCCGACGAAACGATCGTCGGCGTCTTTCAGTTTCTGCATTATTCCTTTCTTGATCATATGGTAATATACAAAAATAGTGCAGTAAGCTTCGAAATTCTAATCGTATTTAGCAGATATTTGATATGCTTTCCTGCTACTTTCGCTGAAGAAACTTTTTAAAGTTTCAAGTCTACCGCCAACCAGGGTTGCGTTAAGGAATAGCTTTTCTGTTCTTATTAAAGACAATCATCTGATTTAGTTTTTGTTCTGCAGCTACAGTTGATCATTTCTCATAACTGCTTGATTCTCCGGGCTAACTCACTTCCTCTAAAATCCTTTTCTTCTGCAAAGTGCATGCATTTTGTGCTGCCGTGGTTGCCGTTGTTTCTGTCCAATAACATTGCGGAGGTCGCCAGCCGCAGCTCGGCACCGCATTTGCTAGCCGCAGCGATTATTTGCGATACCGCGCTTTAAACCCGCCAACTCGCGACGTCGACTACTTTTCAAAATGACACTTGCAGTTTTAATTAGGTGGTACAATTTTTATTAGTTTCTATTTTGGGTAATATATGGTTCAAGTTAGCGACCAGGGTATTCTTTAGAATCAGAGTTCAACTTACATCCTAGTGATCATCTTCAGTTCAACGAAGCTCTTATATATAGACTAGATCTTTATCAAAGTGATACTATTACAATACAATTGTTTCTAGTGTCTATAGTTTATGGGGTTTTAGTGACGATTAAACTTTTAAATTCATTTATTTATTTTTGAGGCTTTCCCTTGTACCTTGGAACTAGTTCTACAGCTGAAAAGGCTAACTGTAGATATCAAATTTCAATGCGGAACTCACTTATATCATTTTTTTTGGCTAGACCTTGAAACCGTAACTATGACGTGATTTTGCAGCAGCACTCTTTGATGATTTCCCATAGATTGCCAGGCACCCAGCGGTACGCACTTTAAACTTATATAATTGATAAATTATATTGTAATTTATAAAGTCGTTCAAGCGAGTCCAAGTTTTAAAATTAAAGACTCAATTTTAACCACAATCGGTTTTTAGAGGCATACAGCATACATTTGAAATACGCGGATAACCTATGATCCAATGTGTGTTATGCTCGTAAATCCCGAATAGTATGCTGACTATACTGAAGTTTAAATTTGAGTTTTTCGGAATTTTGTGTTTATTCTTTAACAGAGCATAAGTTTCCGCTGTATCATGAAAATCAACAGTGAATAAAATTGAATGTACTTCTCTCATTCTCTCTCTGTCAAATGATTTTCCACTAATTTTTATAGCACCGTTGTATCTCGTGATACTTCACTAAAAAATAAATTTTATATATTTCCTGGCTCTCATTGAAAAATTTTGTTTTCACCGAATATCCCTCTTTATTTCGAAATGCCCGTTCTGTTTTCCTCAATTTTAAATTCTAAATTGCTGGTTGGATTAGCGTCGTCAAGTGTTTTCCTAGGATTAATTCTGTTTTCACAGTTTGCCACCATATTCGATAGTTTATGTAAATGTTTCTACTATTTGCAATACTCTCTTTCTATTATGTTGCACTTTTGCTAGCAACATTGGCTACGGTAGAGCATAGTTATGTTTCCATCTAAAAATGAATTGTTAGCTAGTTTGGTATCAAACAAATCACCTAAGGAGGTTTCTATAACCAATCACCTAGAATGCAAAGACCAGTTCTCTTTATGGGAGCTTGAGACATCCCCATTTTTTTGTAGAATGTTGCCATTGTAAATAGATTAGTATAAGAAGCATTACGTTTGTGTTAATAGTTTTTAAAATACAATATTGAGCCTATCTAAGATTTTCAAACTTCTCGGTAATTCATACAAGGTTTTTTTCAGTTTCATTATTTATTTTGTGTTACTGAAAATGTTTCCATCATTTGTGAGACAATTTCTGCTTCATTATCCATTGTACACATTGTTCCCCATTCTGCAAAAATTGCAAGAGGTGAAGCCTTTTGAACAATACCCTAATTCTTGGAATGATACACTTTTTACCAGTTTTTATGTTTCCCAGTAAACCGTTACAAATAATAAGCTCTTAGATTCAAGCCTAAATGGTAAAGAAAAATATTTGTTCAATCTTAGTCTGTGCAACCTTTACCGCCTTAGCTTAGACATGACTTTGTTGTCTTACCCAACAATGAAATCTTCTGTCTAAACTTTGCTTCATTCACTTAGAAATACGACCACACAAACATGAATACAACATAATTTTATAGCGGGTCGATTTTATTGTCTATAACTATTAGCAAAGCTGTTCCCGGGACTGATTTATCTTGACTGTACCATACACTTTCGGAACCAGTGGTCTTATCCAAGAACATTTGTGGAGTTACCTGTCCTTCCCCCGGATCATTGTTGGCGTCTTCCCCTTCAGGACCAGGAAAGGGTGGTGAGCTCCTCTAATTGTTGGTGGATACGGCCCAGGGCTCTTCAATATCTGAGTTTCAAGATACTGGATCGTACTTGGATAGCTACCTTTGAACCCTTTATAATCCCATTGAGCTCTTACTTTATTTATGATTTATAAATCACACATTGCTGCAATAATGGCTTGTTATTCACATTTATCTCATTGTTTGCTTCGGTTTTTGCCAGTAGCCGGCTCACCGCGAGATGTGAAACATTTAAAATAAAAGCCTTTGTGAGTCAGAATGGCAGCTCTTAAGTGGGTCAGATGATTTTAAGCAGAATGGGTTGTTTTTGTAAGGAGTTAAATGGTACGAATGGAGCAGAATGCGGATAACTCATGCTTTTTATTTTCTATTTTCTGAAGACTATAGTTACTGGTTTCGCCCCCGTTTGTTAGAACAGTTTTAACTATGCATTTAGTAAGGTAGCAACTTCTCTTCTCATTTGACAGGACTTCAAAAGGTGGCAGCGGTCCGACAAATCCCCAGACCAATACGAGAACATGATAATAATCCGACGAGTTACTCTTCCGCAACGAAACATACTATCTCTCCCATATTATTTGTTTGTTCAGCTTTTCCTGCGCCTAGCGTTTCGGATAGTTCGAAGAGTTGTTTTCAGCGAAGGAATGTTTAGAACCACACACAAATGGGGCTGCTTTGTTTATTGTTTAAATGTTTATTATTTGTTGAGAAAGAATCGTTACTTTTCAGTTATAGTGAAAAGACCGTAGACTATAAATTAGATTTACTTATAAATTTATCTCAGACAGTCATTTAAAGAAAAGGAAAGTTTTAAGGTATTCAACATTTCTATAGTCTCAGTATAGTTAAGTTATAGTTAATGTCTACCTCAGAGCTTACCGTTTAGAACCTACAGTATAGTTTCGTCAGATCTATTCATTAGAATTTCGATGGTGATGAGGCATAAAAACTTTCAGTCCGTATTTTCTTTGATCTTTTTTAATTCAACAATTTAATAATATTGTTTTTTGCTTACCATCGGCCTGGCACCGCAGCTCACTCGAAAATGACTGGACCTTTTGAACGATGATAAACGACCATCTTATGGGAAATGTAACCAAGGCATTAATGGTTTCTGATTTGTTCATTTTGTACAAAATTATAGAATTTCTAAAGCGTTTTGCAATATTCCTCTTCTGAATTTAGGTATTCTTGTTTATGGTCCAACGCACCTATTTCTGACTATGAGAAGTCTTCACAATAACGGTATATGTCTTATAGGCAAGACATATAGTATCTCGACTATCTTTAAAGAAAATGATATAAACATTTACTTTATCTTATAGTTCTGCAGTCGGACTAAATCATCAGAAAATTTTAATTAAACCTAATAACTTCACGGACTTTGTAAAGGATTTAAAAATCCCTCTTGAGCCTACAGACTTCTATTTAGGTGTTCCTTGTAAACATCGTTGAGAAAACTCCTAATGTTCTCTAATGTTGTGAAATTCAATGAATGTTAAAGCTGCCTACTAGCTCCTGCAGTTTCGTCAACTGTTTTGTTTCAAAGTGCTCTTTTTTGATGTTTTTCATTCTCGAAACGGGCACAAACAAGCGTATAAACTGTCTGTTATGGCATATTGATCATGTTTCGCACGGCTCGCTTCGAAAATAGTCTTTTTTCTTGGATTACTCGACAAATTTAAACTTTGCCACATTTATGTTTTTCTGATGTTTTCTAATATGCTTTCGATATTTTATTTACTATCTAAAGAACCAGGAGGTATAATTAAAGAAATCATACCAGTCCGACGTCAGAATAAGATAATTCTTGTTTTTCTATAAATTGTTAACTGTTTAACTTAACTCTCATGAGATGCACAATCAACCCAACTAATTTGAAAAGTTCCACACAACTTTGCAAGCTGTATTTCTCTCACTATTTACTTTATCAGCTGTCAAATTCTATTATTAGAGCTTCTTTATTTATTCATTTGCACAAACAGGTAGAGTATTCGGGAAGTGTGAAGAGCTAGATCGTAGCCAGCAGCTTATGAGATTCTATTGCGCGATTTTAGACAGGCTACATTGAACTGAGAAACCCCAACAAAAGTTCAAGAACCTCTGAAACATTCAGTTTTGTGAATTAAAATCACTGTTTTTAATGGTCATTAAGAAAAACTCACTTGCAGAGGTTAAACCTCTCTATACCACCTCACTGAAAAGTCTTTTCGTGGAACATTGTTTGTTTGAACAGTGGAGGTTTATTGAACTGGCTTCTAGTCGGAAAATGGCAAGCGATATGACTAAAGGTTGGAATAAGGAGAGCGGTTGAATGCATTTCTGCTAATTATTAAATGCAAACATTCAGAAACAGTAGATGATAAGTGATTCACAGCCTTTGATTTACGCTTTCAAAATAACATTTAATTTAGTAACAAACCCAATACTCTCGAGAGTGAATGTTTCAGACAACTTGAGTAAGGATGTTTCAACCAGTAACGAAGCACGGTTGTGTCAGCCACCAGATATTAGATATTTTTAAAAGTGGTGATCAGCTCTGAAGATATTACGTTACTTTACAAAGAATATCAGTGTTAGTGTATATAGAGTCTGTTCCGTTGATATTGGTGAAGCACAATCTGAAGGGACCTTACCTCACATAGTAGATCTCTGAGATGCAAACCTCTATTCTAACGTGTTTATATCTTTTAAATAAGGCACCTTATTCGTGATCAATGTTCATAGAGCTATTCTGTCTATATTCAACTCGTTTCAACGCTCTCTTATCTGTAGTTAGGTTTCTGCTACTATACATAGTTGGCTATCTTCCAAATAAAATGTTTATCAATCATGAGTTGAAATATTTGGAAACGATACTAGCTTGGTAGGTATTATGGATACACAAAGTGGAATTAGACATTCGAACATTTAAAAAAATCTGAAACATTTAGATTTGACCTTACATTTGGCATCTTCGAAACAATTGTGAAATTTCTTGCTGTTGTAGAAGAAATTGGCTCTAAGGCGCCATGGAGTCGGATGATAACTATATTTGAACTGTCCTTGCAATTATTTCGAATGTTTCACAACCTCGTTTTATAGCTTATGTTATTGTACTTGGCCACATGTTAACTAAAATGCTAATCTTTCTTTTTCCATTAGATTAATTTTATTATTTTAGTTCTAATTAAGTGGCAGGTTTGTTTTTCTATATTTTTTGTTTGCGAGTAACCCACAACATCTTATTACATTCTTTAAAAATAACTGACTATTGCCAGGATTAATTAACGGACATATGTCAAGGACCCTTCTATTTCAGCGAGCTAAGAAATAGTCTTGGGACCCTATTCTCTCTTATTATTCATTATTTATTTGTTTTTTTAAATTCTAAGTTCAAACGGATCGGATCAGAGAATACCAGTTCTATGTTTAACACGTTCCTCATTAACAATATCTTCTGAGAATACCAGACATTTTAAAATTTCGCCGCGTAGTGCTATCCCGCATAAGAAGAGCACATTTCTTCTTTATTAGTCGATTAACAGATGCAAGATTTATTTGTTGTTTGTCTCGACACTGACATAAGGATATCAAATGTTTCTCTTATGAGGTGTCTGATCTTGAGAGAGAACTGACTTCCTTGACAGCGAGGTCAGAAAAAACCATAGTTTGAGTCGACTGTATTTAGTTTGTGCATGCATTGAACTTTTCTAGAAAAACAAAGATGCTAGGCTTAATAAAGTAAATGCTTCAACCACTGTATACTAAGGTTAATCGTTATCACTGATATTATTTATAGATTGTTTAATCAACCTGCTTAAAGACCGACAACTATATACTATATTCGCACTGTAAATAACAGTTCTGTACATATCTAGAAGCAAAGTTAATTTCTTAACACTAACCATAAATACTGGTCCTCTCGGTATAAACCCTATTTAAAGTGGTCACTATTGTCTTTAACATATTATTATAGTTATAAGCATATATCATATCTCTTATACACTAGTAATCTGCAAAGTAAGCAATGTCATCATCATCTTCTCTTCTTGAGCAACTTTGTGATACATATGATGTTAACAGGCACTAATGATTGATCTATTGGCCTACCTAGACACCAAATAACCACTGGCACCGAGAGCCACAAGCTGATTTCAAATGTTTCAAAGAAGCAATAAGATCAGCAGATGACTTTTGTTCGAAAATCTTTATAAAGGAAAGCATATTTCCGGTTTATAAAGGAAAGCATATTTCCGGTATGTAAATTAGTCATATTTGGCGGGGCCGAATACAAAACTAACATAACTCTTAAAACATTTACTACTCTTAGTTTCCCATAGACAAATTAACCCTCAAACAGCAAACTCCGAAATAGCCCTGTGACCGCCATGTGGCTTCTATTATTTGATGTAGTCCACGTGCTTCTCGCCGCGATAGTTCATTTTTGAGAATGTTTTGAGAGCCGAAATATTTTCGCAGTTCAAGCATGACTTGTATACACTCAGTTTTTAAAACTTACAAAAGTAAACGTTTATTAAAAATTGTGAATACATTTAATAAGCTTGAATAAACAATTTTCTATTAATATTTCTTGAATCCTGCAGTCAGTCATATAAAGGGTCATTTACCCAGTTTTCATTTGGCGGTCAGGCTTGGCAATTAAATGAGTGGGAACTGAATTCTGCTGTGTTTTAGTTTTTTGTTTGTTTAAACTTGCTAAATTTGTGCATGCTTATGTCAAAGACATTTGAATACAAGAGGATTGTACAGACACTAGACAGAAACCGTCGTACGTTTTGGTTTGTTGAATAGGGTGTGGGTCGCCTGGCCCTTATATTGTGGCTGCCATGTGTTCAATTTCGTTTATTTATGATCATAAGGCTTTTTTTGTTGATGTGGAAATGTTCAAGGTTTTCTGTGCATAGATTGACCTTTGAAGAATAATGAGGTTTTCAGTCAAATTATGAAAACACGTTTTATGGTGAGTAAAAAGAAATAATAATATTTTCATGAAACAAAGATTATGTTATAAATATTGAACACAGAAAAAGGAAAATTTCGTTATTCTTCTGACAATCCATCAATCCAGTTTGAAACATTTAGTAATTATAAAGTAAGCAGAATATAAGACCCAAATACGAGCCGATTTTTCCTCATTACTTTCGATCCGATTGTCCTTTTACTATCGGCCGTGATTACCGGCTCGGTTTCTTAACTGATTGATAAAACCGAAAATCTCACTTTTTCACCGTCAAGGTTGCGGCCCTTTTGCAGATTTATCTTATATAAACACATTTATTTACCATCAGCGGTTTACCTTTAAAAATCATAATGAACTTTTTTGTAGGATCATTCACTTTTAGAAGAATCTATATAATTATAAGTAAGAATCACAAATTACCCTACTATATATATTCTCGAAACATTTCCTTTCTGGCACTTATCTGGCTATTCTATTTTTAACATACATTATCATTCCCGCCCATCTGTAACATTTTATATTTCATTCGTTCACATCGACTAAAAGTTTGCACTTTTGTTTTTCGAATGTTTTACTGCAAAATCGATTAGTGAAGAATGGTTACTTACTCATTAATTGTTATATTGTCCGCTTTGTTGTATACCTGCTCTAAGCAATCGTTTCTATTATTTATTGCTTGTCGTTAAGTTATTAAAAAATAATATTTTGTATTACTAAAGACTATCTTTCTTCAGTTAGAATATTTCGGATTTGTTATTTAAGGGATAAAGACACTGCCCCTTGTTTGCAGTAAGTACTCTCTTTATTTATAATGTAATTTTTTTCTATGAAAAGCATCACAATCCCCAACGTTCTCGAGTTCCTAGTTTGCTTCAATTATATCTTTTTCTTTCTATAAACTCAAAATCACTTGCAGGGCTTCTTTTTTGGCCTCTATTTTGCATTGGAACATCCGAATAACAAAGTTATTTATCGCATTAGTCAATATCGTTAAGTACGTCACTAGCGTTTTCTACCATCAAAACAATTTAAAGAACAGTTATCTGATTTATTCCAATGAAATTCGCACAGGGTAAACAAGTGCGAAATATTGCTTAATTGGGTATTATCTCAATAAAAACTTTAATTCGGAAAAAAATTTATATTTAGCTAACCTTTCTGCTTTTGTGTATTAAAGTTTTCGTTTGATTATTAGAAATTCGGGAACAAAATCAATATAAAAAAGGACCGTTTTTACCTATGTAATATTCAATGACCAACTTATTTTTCATATTTATATGGTAACTTTAAGTATTTCAATTGTTTCTAAATATTTCAGCTGTTCTCTGTGGTATCTATGTTGTTTACTTGGCTGTCACCTCTCGTTCTATGTACTCTCTTCATCTCTATGCCCTACTCTTGGCCATTGCTTGCTTTTGCTGATAGCAAACTCACATGATTTACCAATTATTTCATTTTTTACGCAGCGCTTCGCTTTTCCACCGTACCGATACGATTTGTACATTGATTTCTATTCAAATTCTCGTTTAAGACAGTTACTTCGGTCCAAAATTTTATTGATTTTAACAAGAGTTGCTTGTTTTTAGTGCAGCATTTTAGTTGTATTTCATGTTATTTCGTGCTTCTTTATTTATTTTTTATCGGATTACTTTGAAGTATTGAAGAGTTTTTTGTATTATCGTTTTTTTGGACTGTTATCTTTAGTTTTTCCCTATTTGAAATATTTTTAAATTTCATGTTTTATTGATTTTCGGTCAAGTTTATCTGTTTTTAGTACAAAAACGTTTCGCGTTTCTTAGTTTCTAGCTGTCATTTATAGTCCTAATTCAATTGAGAAATAAACTGATTAAAATATAGTCAAACGAGAAATAAAGAACTGTTTATTAAAAAATAGATTGTGGTTATTTTTGTTAAACTCCTGAAGGAGTGTTGCACAAATGGCTAATATTAAAAAACGAAGCCGTTTTGGAATATCTTTGTTTTTCAAGTAGTTATGAATAGAAATACAAAATCATAAGCCGTTTACGAGCAAGCAAGCTCTTTCAAAAAATTTCTCTATAATATTTTAAGAAATCAATGTGCTTTTTTAAATTACGAAAAATTACGAAAAAGCCAAGTTATGGGCAAAAAATTGTTTCAAAATGTGAATTTCGAATTTCGCGCGCGCCGAACATAACGTGAAGATATCTCGAATACGAAGAACATTGAATATATACAATTATATATTTATAATCAATGAAATAACCCCTATAATCTGAAATTAACATGAAAATACCTTGTCACAGTCCCTTTAATTTGAACTGTTTGAACGTTATGATCTATAATCCTTTAATATGTTAAACCTGTAATTCAGATTTCGTACTTCTTTATTAGTTAAAATGGCTTTATGATTAATTCTCCATAAAGTAAATGTTTCAGTATCATTTCTCTAGATTCTCCTAGAAGATTATCTTTCTTCTCATGGATGTGTCACATTTTCTTTTTATTCAAATGTCATTATCATAATGTAAATCATCATTCTACGGGGGCTGAGCAGCAGTCTTCAAGAAACTAGGCCAAGTAGTCTTTTGTGAAACATTAGCCAACTATTTAAACATTTAAGAACTTTGGGTTTCTCGTAAGTAATCACTATTTCTACAGAAATTGGACACTCATATACTGTTTAGTATATTTGTAAATAGAAAAAGCTTTATCCACGCGATTCTCAAAAACTCTATTCTGGAGGTCTAGTTATTCAGTCAGACTATTTTATCGCTACTGAAAGTCAAACATCTAAAACTAAGAGAAACAAAATTTGTAAAAGAAATTTCTTCTTGATTCGATTATGTTTTGTATTTTATATTGGTTTATAGAAACAATTCGTAGCTCTATATAGCATAGAAAATAGTTCCATATTATACGTTCTTGTTGAGCTATAAGTTGATACATTTGGAATTGAGTTATATCCTGTTAATTTAGGATTTTTCCTCCTTAAACTTGCTCTTCCAGGTTGTAACGGAATACTTGGAATGTTTAAACTTTTATCTATCATATATACTTTGTTTAAGTTCTATTCTTTTAATAACAGGTTTATTTTATAGTATTACAATCATTGTTTCTTCCATTTAATGTAAATACGAAATGATCTGCATTTAACTATTGACTGCTCACGTGCTTTTAATAAACTTGTTACATGATAACGATAGTACCACATGCCTTGTAATCTTTCACTATGAGTTCAAGGAAACGTAAGCTTTTGATAATATCATAAATTTTGTTATAGAGTAGATGTGTTTCCCTTAAGTAAATACTTTCACCCTGATGTTACTACGAAAAGGCTCAATAGTGAACCTACGTGTGTGTTTTCCTAACCGTTCCGGCAGAATCCTTCATTATGCTGCTACTAAACTGTTTGAATCTAACAAACTGTATTGAATATTTCAAATTTTTTAGTCTTTTCATGTAAATTATTTAACACAATGAATTAGATTCTCATTAGCAATATTGAAGAATCGTATAAGAGTAACCACATTCTTTAAACATAACTTTTCCCTTCCTAAATCTTCTATAAAACATCTCTAAAGATAGATTATTTTATTGTTTACTGGGACTCGCCTCACACCACGCATGTATC
Organism: Phasmarhabditis papillosa; assembly: GCA_034691345.1. Lineage (NCBI taxonomy): Eukaryota > Metazoa > Nematoda > Chromadorea > Rhabditida > Rhabditidae > Pellioditis > Pellioditis papillosa. The sequence continues at coordinate 15,527 of JAQGAV010001227.1, forward strand.
ATATGTTTTCTGTCTCACATATGCATGCTAGGCCCAAGATGTCACAGTGTTTTATTTTTCTTTCTTATTTTTTATTATTATATTATATTATATTATTTATATTACTTGCGCTATATTCATTCATAGTGACAATAGTTGTGTTTACAAACTCTTTCTGCGAAACGGAATTACTCTTCACGAGGAACCATTTATGCTGTGTGTTACGTCCTTTCTATTATTTTTCATTATTTCTGTGAAGTTTTTCTACCGTAAACAATAATCAGGGATGCTGGTATGGGCATGCCCAGAATTACCCCGAATTTTTAGTTGGTAATTCGTGGTTAGCTCTTTGTACTAATAGAGTCTTATCAACGTTGTTGTCAACAATTCTCTTTTTATTTTTGTGGAAACTGTTTTTTCGTGAAATTTCCATGCCATAATCCTTAAGTTGATAGGGTTAGGAAGTAAAACATAACTCCTTACTAATAATACCTTAATATTATGCGAATAAGTTGTCGTTGTCGTCGTTGACTAATTAAAATCCCAAACAAACTTTACTTAATTTCTTAAGTTCTTTCTTAAGTTTACTTAAGAAAAGAGAAACATTTACTCTCAACTCTATTCTTAAAAAATAGAAGTGTACTCATTACCCATATGCTCACAGCGTCAACATCCTCCAGACTACACTGAAAAAGAAAATTTAGAGTCATTTCGAATTTGTGTTACTATATTTCTACAAATAATATATATCGTAGTTGCGAATGAAGTAGGCGGCAATGTGTATACATGCAAATTGAGAATAAAACTAATTGTAAAAAAAACCACGGATTCTGAAGTTCACTAGCTATATCTAGAGTAGCATTATATACTATTTTTTTTTAGCAAAGAGCCATTTTCATTTTTAAGTTGAAGCTCAAACATCCACATTCTTCCGATCACAGATACTCGGGATCTATTTCCCCTATGAAGTCATATTTGTTTTCCATTTCTTATCACTCTAATCCTATGATATTCATATTAGCTTTCTTTCCTGTAATACGGATTATCATCTATCCTCCATATTCTCTCTATCACTCTAGTTATTGCCTAGCTACGGAAAATCCATAAGGCTCTCGTCGATAAAGGATTAGACCTAAGACTAGAGCTAAAGAAACTGCATACTTCTCTTTTTCTCATAAACATTCACAAACCGAGTCTAGTCCGTTTACTTAGTTTACCGGAACATGGTACAATATAAGCAGGAAACTTCTTTTCAAAGTTAAAGTCAAAAGTATACTTTTCAATACTTAATTTAACACTCACTGTCATCACATCATTTAAGCAATCCCGGAATTTCTTCGATGGAAATTGCGGAATGTCTTTTATTATAATGTTCTTGTACATATATTTCATTTCTCATATTGCTAATTTCATTTCTTTTACTTATTCATATTATTTTCACCACCTCGACCTAAACCGCCTGGAACGCCTTCATTGTTTTTCGTATGCACCTTTCTACCGTCCCGGTATTGATCGAAAATTTTAGAAATTTTCTGCCGAAGTGCGGCGAAAACATGTTTACAGTTTCTTCTTTGTATATTCTATGTTTTTCGAAAATGGCTCAACTAAACCACAACTTTATTGATTATACTTAACAGTAAATAAAACCCTGCTAAGTGAGCAAACGAAACATTTGTTTTTAGAATTTTTTGAGTTTCATTCCCCAGAAGTTTCCCAAATACATGCTGATGCATCAGTTAGTAAGTGACCCCGTAGTTGGAGCACGGTTATTGGAACTAACCTTTATTGATCGGCTCACTTCTATAAGTTACACAAGACGCTATATGAACCGTTAGGCCACATAAGGTCAGACTAATTACTAGAAAGTTAGATCAATAAGTAAATGTTGCAAATATATTCTAACACATAGAGATAACAGACAAGAAACTATAGTACTTTTTAAAAATCTTTATGACACCTTCTTATATGCAATTATTATATATTTATTACAATTGTCAATAATACTTTTTTGAGTACCAACAGTTTTGCCTATTGATTTTGTTATTTTGAATCACAGTAAACTGCTGAACCATCAGCTGTGTTAAGACGTCCTTATCGCAGAAAATTTGCAAAATCTCTGTTTTTGAAATGCTTCAGTCAGCAGTTATTGACATTATTGCATTCAATTTCCTTTAGAACTTTTCAACGCATTTCTTTAAAGTCGCACTCTCAAATTTCTTGCTTTCCGAATAAAAATCCGCTAGCGAACATTTCCATTTTTCGTTTTTGTACTTTTTTTTTCGAAAAATAATAAATTGTAAATATTTCAGCATACTCCTCTACCGTGAATGTCCAGTTGACCAAGCCACAGTCACGATGAAACGACGGAAATCAGAAAACGTCGATATGTCTGTTGTTAATAATAATAAGTAAGTTATTATGTAAATACAAGTATTATATATACAGTAAGGGTTAAGAGTAATACGAGTGTTGAGAATGATAATCTACAAACATTCTTAACAAATATTCAATATGATGCTTGCGATTTACTGTAGAAGTTCTTCCTTGCGATAACTACGATTTTTAGAAAGTGAATTTGAAGAATAATCTATTTATTGATACTGCCTTTTCAAGTTTGTAACACCCAACTCTATAGTTTCTTCTATTCTTTATTTACCTATAAAGATGCCATTGTTTACCAAATCTGCCATTTTCGATATCCGCTTGGCTTCGTCAGTTACTGTTAACTGGGGATTTTCGATTCTAAACTTAAAAAGTGATTAACTCAATCGCCCTTGACACTGTTACCTTCTTGTTAATCAAAGTAATATGTCAAGAAGTAAATGTTTCAATCAATTCTGAATACTTAATTATAATAACACCAATATTACAGTTTTGAAATTACGCACAGGTCAAGGATATCCCGGATGTCAGGAGCATTATTTTTTCTTTGCCTTGCGTTTTTAGCAGTACAGGTACGTTTTCTAAAGATTCAGAGTTCTATAGATAGTAGTCCAATAACAATAAGTTAGTTCTAAATAACTCAAATCAATAAGAACTCCCAGGTATAATATTCAAGACCTTTTTACTAATTGTGATAATGAAAGTGAATTCTCGCGTATTGTAACAATATGACTTTAATATTTCTTTTAAATATTAAAATGTTTCAGTCGGCCGAAGCCATGGCGGAAGCCCGATGTCGGCGGATTGATTTGCGTAATAATCCAATGCATAATTGGAAGCCAGAATATGAGTGAGTCAACAATAAATCGCATTATCCGAGGATTTATCAATTTTCTTTATTCGAAAACCCGGATAAAAACCTTTAAAATAGTCACCTTCTATAGATGGGAATCTAATAATTTACCTGAAAAAAGGATAATTTGCAAAGTTAAAATGTTTCAAGGAAAACAATAATAAATACTACTTTCCAGGAACTGTACCGTTATAGAGGGACATCTTCTAGTTGTATTTATGAATGAAAACACAACTTCGGATTCTTATCCAGTCTTTAGAAATCTTAGAGAAGTTACTGGACACATTTTGGTATTCTCAGCCGAGTGAGTTTCTTTGAATTTGTCAAAGTAAATGTTTTGACGGATTGCATAATGGTTTCTACAACCGTAATGGCAACCGCTGTATTTTTAGCGAACTTAATTGGTACACTTCATTTCCAAATTGGAGCTTGATTGAGGGTATGGATGCTGCTTCTATTCCATTTAGCTGTTTAGATCAATTGTTTGATATATGCGATAATTAGTCAATTGCAACGTCGTTCAATGTTGTAGGAATAAATCTTATTTGTATTGTTTTCAGTAAACTAGTATCGCTCGGTAACATGCTGCCTGAACTTCGAGTGATCGGAGGCGCCACTCAGATTCAGCACTATTCACTCATTGTTTATCAGAACGAGCATATTAGAGAGGTAAGGCCAGCAAAAGATAAGTGAATAATAACTCATTCAATCCTTATTTAAAATGTTTCACATTGAAAAAGGGATGCCCCTAAATGTATACAGAATTATATAATGGATAACATTCCAGCTGTATCTCAGGACAATGTAGTTTATATGAAAGGATTTGCACATTTTCCTATTTGTATTCATGTTTTTACCTGGTTATATTGAGCTTGAACAGTTCAAAGACAATGTTTCTCCCTTTAGTTGAACCTTCAAAATCTACGAGTTTTTCGGAATGGTGGAGTGAGGATACAAGATAATGAAAAGTAGGTTTCAGCATTAAGTACCTAAGCAACTAAACGAGAATCCAACGTTTCCTCAAATTTTTAGTTTTATTGTGGTTAATCGCAATGAGTCCAAACAACATTGGCATCACCATTTTTCTATTGATATATTTGAAAGTGAAACATTTACATTCGTTGTTTAGGCTCTGTTATGCCAAGTCAATAGACTGGAAGCATATGCAATTCGGAACAATGAATGACATAGTCATAGATGATGCTGATGGTACTAGGGAAAGTGAGTTCAGTCTGAATCAGAACACGTTTCCACTGAAACTCAAATTATCCAAAATACATCACTTTCTGATTTAAAGGATGAATCGTTGTAATATATTGCACTAAGGGGAACTACAAGATTCGGGCGATAATCATCATTTTTATTATTATATAAATATGTAACATTCAGTAACATTAATTTCAGATCCCTGCTTTCCGTACTGCTTTAAGGGTCACTCGCAGGAAGAATGCCCGAAGACCGGGAACTCAGAAGTCGCCGCGTGCTGGGGAAAACATTCATGTCAAAAAAGTAAGTAATTAAACGTAAAACCACCAACACTGAAAATGTGAGAATTCTTACATTCCGTAGTTATGCTATGGAACTTTTATTATATTTCCTGCTTAATTTTAGCTATAAATCTTACACTTAGTGAAATTTTTAAATTGTCCATTTGCCTGGTTTTTGTTACTAACGATAAATACTGAAGTCTTTTGCACTTACAAGCTTAAGCAACTGAACGGTTTGGTAAAACTATTGATTATACATCTTTTAAATAAGATAATATATTTAAGGATGCCCCCACGATCGTCACCCTACGGATCATAGTGTAATCGGACCTGGTTGTGTTGATAACACATCTATTGCTTGTCATAATGAATGTATAGCCGGATGTAAGAAAGCTAATGATCCATTTGAATGCTATGCATGTAGGAATGTTAACTACTTGGTAGGTCTATTTTAACATTTATTTTAACTTACCGTTCGAGAAACATTTTATAAACAGGAATACTGTGATATAAGTATGTTGCTTGTAAACTCTAAAAAAAATGTTTCAGGGAGAATGTCGCTCAAGCTGTCCCGAAAACATGTTTGTCTACAGAGAAAGGCGATGTCTGACAGAAATTGAATGTCAAGAGTAAGAAAGGACTCTGGAAACATTTCATATTTTCTTTTTATCAGGATTGATCCCTATGGTCCACCTAATGAACCCATCTTTTACAAGGCGTTAAACGGAAAATGCAGTTACATATGTCCAGAGGGTCATGAAGATGGTAAGTTACTACGTTTATAATCGACGGATACACAAGTTTACCACCTACTTGGGAAAATTGAAGGATTTTAGTTTTATTAGATATTTGTTGACATTAACTCAATTAAAAAAAAACTTATGATTAATATTTTAGATCCAAACAATCCAAAGAATTGCCGTCCCTGCAAGGGTGAATGCTTTAAGAAATGCAATGGAAACCAGACTATAACAAGTATTCATCAGGTATGTGAAACTCTTAGACTAAGTAATAATTAAGCTATTACAGACTCTTTTAGTTTTCGGTTATAAATGAGACTTCAGTAATTCTCTAGCCTAAATTTGGATCCTTGCCAAACGATTTGGTTTAGCGAAAACAGTTAAATTAGGGTTTTAGCGTCTTCAACTTTGAAAATTTCGATACCACGAATTGCCCGATTTCCAGGATGAATTCATCCAGTTTTCTTAAATCCTTTTTGATACAAGTTACATAGTAGTGTAATTTAAGCTTTTCTATCCAGAACAATTAAAAATACATAACAAAGATGGTTGATACAACTCTCTGAAACATTTACTTTTAGGCTGATATGCTATCAAGATGTACTCTAATTGACGGATATTTGGAGATTGACATGAGAGTCGGCTTAGATCTTGTTCCGGCTGCTGACCTTTCTAAAGCCTTCAAATCTATCAGAGAAATTAATGGGTAAGCATATTTGAAAACAAAAGGAAATATTCTAGAGATTAACAAACGGGAAATTTATATCGGTCTATCTTTTCAAGTGAACTATATAATTTTAATAGAAAAATTACATAACCTATCGCTTTAGATATCTGGCCGTTCGATGGTCACACGCCTTTATGAACCTTCACATGTTTGAGAACCTGGAGTTGATCACTGGTGAAATCCTGGATAAGGATAAGTAAGTTACTTTATCTAATTTTAAAGTTTTCTCTGTTTAATATGAAACATTCAGTAGTCCGCAATTTACAGGTACGCACTAATCATTTACGAAAATCATAATCTTCAAAAGTTGTTCTCACCGAAGACTAAACTACGGATAGCCAAAGGATCTGCTCAGGTATGAATTTAAAGTAATTCACAACTTCGCTTCTTCAGGTTCAGTTTTCATTATTGGGGAACCTTATTTACAAATGCCAATCTCTTTTAAGCATTCACTAAGAGTGTAATTCTCGTCGATTACATTAGCCTTTAAACAAGCTATTTTCTTTTTACCTATAGAATATTTATGAAGATAAATATTTCAGATCAACAACAATCAAATGCTGTGTCCTGTCCAAGTTTTCGAACTTCTCAATATAACCGGACATATGAAGGAACTCAGCGATGAAGAAGGCTCACTTATTACCAATAGTAACGGCGATAAAGCAGTTTGTGAGTGAAATATTTACTTTCTTGATTGGAACTTTAAAAACTCGAAACCCCTTTTATTTCAGGTACTGACTCAAAATTCAGCCTTCATGTGTTCAACGAAACGGACGTAAAGTTCTCTATAGCCTTTCCTCAGTATGACACTAGTAAAATGGACTATAGAAAGTTTCTCGGATATGAAGTGTTTTACAAGGAAGT
>JAQGAV010001228.1:0-22536 GCA_034691345.1 Phasmarhabditis papillosa
AAACTATTAGTAACATTGCTCGTATATATATATATTGTAAGTGGACATTTAGACTCTCACGAGTGTAGAGTCTAAACGAGCAGTGTTCCTGGGCATTTGCCAAATAGTTTCAACGTCTTGTACGCAAGTGTTTGTCTAATTTGTGAATTCGTGTGTTCAAAAACTATTTACGTTGTTTTTCTTTCATTTATATATTGGCACTTTAGGTACCGTTATGAATCATTGTAATAACTCTGCGAACAAATAATGTATAGTTCATTAAATACTGACAAATAATATTATTTAATTGTTATAATCATTGTTATAACTCAATGTATAGTTCATTAAACAATATAAAACCAGTAGGTTGAGCAATCACAACACTATGATTAACAGGCTAATCGCAGACTTATAGTATTACTCTATCATTGTTCATAAATAGTTCCGCGTAAATAACAATTTCCGGGTTGTCTTTATCCCATTTTTTTCACTATATATGTTAGTATCTCGAAGTACGATGATTCAGGTGGTAGAACACTGGCCTTGACTATAGCGGAAATGTCTTGGCAGTTTCATAACCTTCCTGAGGCTAAACTAGCTCAAACCCCTCAAACCTAATGTATAACAAGAGCTAATTAAATAAGATTTATATACAAGTGGAGCAAGCTCCCGAAAGGTTAGTTACAATACATAATATAATAAATAATGTTTTATTTGATAAAAATAGCCACAGTAATGAAAGACAAGTCATTCCAATAAGTTGTAATTCTTCGTGCACGGCTCGCCAACGGAGACTTGGGGTTAAAGTACTGGGCCCTTATTTTAAAGTTAAAGCATATTTTTTACTGGGACGCTTTAAAAAATCATTCGAAAAAACTCAATTGCACAGATTGAGCTATGGCCTATCCTATTAGATGTAAGTTAACATGAACTACTGAACAAAATGAGCCAGGATATGAGTATCAAGATTTCACCATTTGAATTAGCTCAGTCCCGGCGCGGCACCCATCCTCAGGTTCGAAATTCACAATAATCGCCGCAATGTTATACTTCATGTACTGCTTCAGATGAATTCATCAAAGACATTCGGCAGATTCTAACCGCCTTTGACGGTAGGTATCAGTAGCTTTTTAGCCTTGCTACAAAAAATAGCACCAAAGCTAACTTTGTGAATAATCCCACTAAATATGTCTCTATTTTCTATTCATTTATTTATTTTTTGACTTTGAATTGGAACAAATAATGTTTTACTAGTATTCTGAGAGTTTCCAAACAGTTCCACCATCGTTGAGTTGTTGTCAATTCGACAGCACCATCCAAGTAGTAGGTTAAAAGTATGAATAACTTGTCTTCTTAAAATATTTCGATATGCTTGACTTCTCCAATAACATACATAAAAGTTTTGACTGTAGCAAATTAGGGCGAAGAAAACCTGAAAACTCCAAACTTTACTAAAAACCATTCCACTTCCAGGAGAATTCTAGAAAGATTTTAGAAATAATAAAAAAAGAAAGTTCAATGTGAATAAATTAATAATATAAATTTTTAACAGGTATATTGAAATAAGTAATAATATTAATGTAATGTTATACTATAAAATGTGGTGGAACTATAGTCTGTTTCAAAACCTAGACTACCTTGCGCCGGCCTCGTACGATGCAAAAGTTCTCTCGCCTGAAGAGAGGGAAGGCACTTTCCAGCGATCATCGCACATCATATGAAGCCGTCGTAATGTAGTCTAGGTTTTGAAACGGACTATATATAGTTTAAAGGCACGGTCCACCCAAAATTTACATCTCTATTTTTTAGTTTAAATCAATAGAGTTAGCCATTTCATACTGAAATATGCTGGTGCACCCTAACCCTGCGGCAGATTGCAAAACTCTTAAAATACACGCATTTTTGAAAAACTAAAAACATTTCTACCATTTTCTTGCCTCATAAGTCACGTTGACATGAGAAATAGGCCGAATTTGCAGTGTAAATATGCTTTTAGTTGTATTTTGGTACTCAAGGGGATACAGTAACCGAAATTGGGTGCACCAAATTGAATATCTTGTACAATCCTTGATTTTTCTTCAATTTTTTAATTATCTATATATTTGTGAATGACTTTTCGGGAAGAATAACATAAAAAAAATTGTTGATATGATGTTAGTTCTTAGCTCATTCATTTTTTATTATCTTCCCTGAGCCATATAAGAACATTTAAAACAAGAAATGTTTTAATGTACTGTGCGCGGTGATCGATATTCGCACACCTCGCGCCTTATTGCTAAGTAAATCCACGTGAATCCTGCTGAGCCCTTTGGGTTATGTTTGTAATCATTATCATTATTATCGACAATTAGACTATATGAAGTAATTATTGTGCTGCAAAGTACAGCTTTTACGCACGTAATTTAAGCCTTTTCTGGCAAGTTATACGCCAGGTTGGGTCCCGCCACGAAAGGCCTACTTACCATATCGCGGGCGGCGGCAAGAATTGAGCGCAAAAACAAAAACTGCGCGCAAAACCCTATACGGCGCAAATAATACTATTCAGCACCTCAAACAGTACCGAATATCCTATCTGGGTGGATGGTATAAGCCTTGGTCCGGTGGTTCAGAGTGTAGAAGGATCGCCTCAAAGAGCATATCACAAGTTCCCGATCTAAGTTTCCCAACACAAGATACAAACAGAGAGAAATGTTAGGTGCTTTATGTATAAAGGGTTAGAAACGCATAACAATATAAGGTTAGTTAACTATAATACAAATCCCGACAAGTAAGTATACAACCCGATCAGAGATAACATAACGTACGTACCACGAGACGTAACGCACTTGAAGTGAAGAGTTTAGGCCAGCTTGCATTGATTGTCCAATTCTTGCCGCCGCCCGCGATACGGAAAGCAGGCGTTTCGTTGCGGGACCCATCCTTGCGTAGAACTTGCCAGAAAAGGCTCAAATTACGTGCGTAAAAGTTATACTTTGCAGCACATCGGCGAAATAAAGTATATTAAGCACCTCAAACGGCACCTAATAGTTTATTCCGCGAACACTACGCCAACGATGAGTTCAGTGATAGAAAGCTCGCCTTGACTATCTCGGCTCTCTCTGTGACCTAACGCTACTTAACCTTACTCAAGTTTTCCCAATCCTAACAAATATAACAAAGGTAAAGAATATAAGATTTATATGCATAAGAAAAGAAAACCCGAATGATATAAAACCGGATCTAAAACGGAGCGACGTAAAGTACGTATAACTCGCCTGCCACACAATATTTGCGAAATGCTTGGCGTATATGACGCTTAAAGCCTAAATTGCCAGCGATTCGGTAGGTTCGCAGCGGGACCCAGCCGGCATTTGCAAATCACTCAAATTACGTGCGAAAAAGAGTAAACATTGCAGCACATTCCGGCCCCCCGACAACGGTGCGCCCCCCGTTTGACCAATCTTCTTCCGGTCCTTGGCGGAGTTGACTTCTGGCATCCGATTCCCGATTTGGCAGAACCAACGTATGTCCTCAGGACCTAACTCTTGGTCTCCTGAGAACTTTCTTTAGCTCCTCTTAAGATGATATTCCATCATACTTCTTATCCCGATCTTGACTAAACATAACTACCCAAGTCTATAGACCCTCTAGCTGGCCCGTAACTTGGTTTCGTATCCCGATCCTGACTCTTCAAGTCTACGGTCCCTCTAACTGGCCCGTAGCACAGATATCTCCAAATATATTCTGTCTCCCGAACAAATAGTCTGCGATGCGGGCTCCCGCCCCCAAAACAAAAAAGAAAAACCAACTGAAGAATCTCTTCTGATCGATCCGAGTTGTTGTTCCATCATCACTGTGATGCTGCTGGATGACCGATCCAATCCAAGTTCCAGTAAGTTCAAACCATACAAAAGAAAAGAAAACTCAAAACGTTTTGCCCCAAACAGAGTCTTTTGATAGATAAGAAGCAAACTTTTGCTCAAATGAGTCTTTTCGTTCAAAGGCTTGGCCATTAAAACATCATCTTTTGGACCACTGATGTAATCGACTAACATCACTTTTTGGCAATTTACCGGTAACACGGTATAACGGTAAATTTACCATAAACATTTACCTGTAAAACGTTATGCCGGTAAATTTGTACAGTAACGATCATTAACTTGAATGAAAGCAATTTGGGTGAAACGGACGTTGACTCGAATTTGAACTTTGCAGCAACATTTGGAAACAGGGAACTAAATGGCTCTTGTTGAACATATTATGTTTTCTGATATCAAAGTGCATTCTGTGAGCTGTACAAACAGTATTCAGCTAATATGAAAGAGCCGATGCAAGATAGGTTGTATCTATTCCATTTAAGTCTTCTACTCATAAATTAAGCAGGCTGTCCAAAATCGCGCAGTTGGTAGAGTTGGGCAGCTCCGCCCGAAAACAGGTCCCGAAAAAATGAACTAATTGATAAACTGATTAAAAATACCCCATCACAGTACATTATAATTGTAAACTTTAATAGAATAATATATTCATGAATGATAAATTACTTCCTTATTATGATCCTCTTCGAACTGACGATAATCGCATTCTGATCAAAATAAACTTTATTTTGAGGTACAGAATATCATAAATGTTGCAGAATATAGCAAACAGTTAAGGATAACAAGATCAAAGAATGAAAAAAATGTTAATTCTGATAATTTAGTTCCGGTTAGAGTTCATTTTAATATGATGAGGAAGAATTACTCTATTTGCGCCGCATATGGTGCATCGCAATATTCGAATTTTGGCTACCCGTTAGGCCTAGTTCTTCTAGTATTTCGTAAAAATTTCTTGATAATTGTTAGGATCTTTCTTTTTAAGTTTAGTTTAAGGAAAATTTCGCTTATCTTTTCACTTTAAGATCTTTTCTCTTGAAAACATTCGCTATTTTCGAAATGTGTTTAGAAATGTAAGATTCCTAAATATTTTTATAATATAAATGATACATTTATATTATTATTTAACTCCATTTGCCACTCAGTTGCATTTAATGCACGCGCGGTTGTAGTAAAGTCGTAGCCACGTAGTCTTTTGTCATCAATTTCGAACGTTTTCGTATTTCATTATAACACGTTTCTTGCTCGTAGAACGTTGTCTTTATATTTTCTTTATATGTCTAACATTTTCTGTATATTTCTTAGGTTTGTATATATTTAACTGTTATATATTTCTAGCGGTGTGTAGTCACACGCTGGCTGTTATCATGTACATATTTATAACTAACCTTGTATTTCACATTGTTTATAGTGTATTTTGCCATAGTATATGAATTTATATATAATTATGTCATGTTCTCTCTCTTCTTCTCGCTAACGGTATTCTAGTGTCGGTCTTCCACTTCGGTGTTTTTGCGGTTTGCTCCCAACTGTGTGTGGCGCAGAGCCGTCTAGGCATAAGCTGGCATAGTTGGAGTTTGTGAGCCGCTGGAGCGGATACATCGAAGGCATTCTACCACAAAATCTGAACCATCGACTCGCTCTCTTCTGGACCAAAGGATCTACTTTATCCAGGTTTTCCCATAGTTTATGAGTGTTATTCTCTTTGCAGTCTGTCCCTTCTACAAGGAGTTAGCATTCTTAAACATGGAATATGTTGCGTGACTTAGCTGCAATTCGCTAACCTATTCAGAGGGTACTAATAAATCTAAAATAAATGAGTTATTTAGAGCACGGGTGGTCCTTTTTAAGGACTGTTCCGAAATTTAAAGTAAATACATGCCGTATTCTCCCCTGCAATATTATCTGCAGAGGCCTCCCTGCTTTTTATTAAAAACATATTTTGTTTGGTCTTAATTTTCGTAATTTCCGGCCTCAAATTTGATCCGATTTCACAATTTCACCATCATTTTCTATTAAATGAGCGAGTAATATAAGAAGAGTCAAAAGACCTAATTGCAAACCAAAAAACGAAGATTAAGCGAAAAAGATTGCCTAGTAGTATAGTCAGATTCGAGAGTAATAATGGAGTGTTAAATAAAGCATCTCGTTGAAAATTGCTCCGAAAGTATTCGAAAACCGAAAATATACGCAAAACTTCCTTAAAATACGCAAGTAACACTCCATTATTCATCTTCAATCACACTATACCTAACTATAAGTAGATTTAGTCGCGGTTCTCAAAATTGCCCGGCCCGGACCGGGACCATATTTTTCAAAATTCTGAATTTTTTTCGACAAATTTTGATAATATATCAACTATAGTCACGAAAAAAAAAATTGGACTGTGCATCCTCGGCCCGGGCCGGCCCGTTTGAGAACACCGGATTTAGTTCATTTCAAAAGACGGCGTTAAAAAAATGCCTAGTAGTACCGTCTATTTCGTTAGATGTTTCCCCTTAAACTTGGCTGAATACACAAGTTTCTCATAAAAATACGTAGAATTCACGAGCTATTCACATTAAAACATTAGTTAATAGTCCATATAAGATATTATTTTGATTAAAAACAAGAATAATAAGTGGTCTCCCTGAAGTTGCAATTGACACAACAAGGGACTAAGCGCCAGTTAAGGCAGATGTAGGTGTAACTGGCTGGGTGGTCCAGTCTGCGTCTCCTATATATCTATTACTTCATTTATTCTGAATATAGGACCACACATAACGAAATACACACATTTTCATTTGAGTCCATATAGAAGAGAGAAGACTTCTAAATGAAGGGCTCATCATATTAAAAGCAGCGCCGACACTGCGTACACCACTGCCGCTCACATGCCACCCAATCATATATCTCGTCCGTCTTCTAATTATCCACATATAGCAAATCATGTTATTATATTTTTTCATTAAAACATGGATGAATGGTTGAAAGTTAGGTAAAAGAATACTTTTTAGTGGAATTGTGCTGTTCATAACTGTTTAACAACTCTCTTAACCTTTAATATCATTAAATTACCAACTTCTACTAATAAATCTTCTGGTTACCATTGGTATTTTGCGAAACTTCTGAATTTTTTGCTGATGTTCTGAGTAGAAATAATTTTGGATTCTCCTTTTTTGGTTATCGTTTTGTATTAGGGGGCCGTCTAATTCGGCTGAAACGAGAAGTGCTCGCTTGCTAATAAAGTGAACGCATAAAGGCGCTCCATTTCGAGACCACCCACTACCATCACCACCTCACACACAGGCAATTACTACTTACCACCCCTAAATGTCATAGATTATTTGTAGAGCAGCATCTTGGGTGGTCTTTATAACTATTTATATCCCCGCTATCTCTAGTATTCTCTTATATGTAGCTATATTTATTTTCTCATTTCTCTTTCTATTAGAATATTGGTTAATTTAAAATGCAACCAGTGTATTCCGACCACCCCGTACACAGCCTTACAAAACTTGAAATTCTCTAACGCGACCGCCCATATAGAATATTATGTAGAAGAATCACAGTCATCAGAGAGCGACTGCTTTCTGAAGAAACCAATAAAGAACTTCGCAATTTGCAAAAATCCGGGCCAAGTAGAGCGTAGTAGGAGTAGCAGTCATTTTTATAGTCAGTTGTTTAGTATTGAGCTAGAGACTGGAAATGGTTGTCACCAGCAAGAGACGGGACCCTAGTTAGCAGAGGCTTGTTTCATCATCATTCTCCCTCTCACATCCAACATTAGAATATATTTTTGCCATTAAATTATTATATTTGCATAAATATATATAAAAACAAAGCAAAGGGGTTTCATTGTTCGTTTTCCCGGTCAAAAATATAAAATTATATCCTATTTTATACATAAATTGTTTTATATAGCTGTTATTTAATAACATATCTTTATTAAAATAACCTTTCCGGTGGGTTCCGAGTTATAGTATGGCTATTCCCTCAGCCAGGCTGACTGAATTTCAGTTATTTGACCCCCCACCAGCATAAATGAATTACTCTCAATTAGACTATTGATCTACTGCTTCCTTCGTCAACACTGCAATCTCTCTTTAATTCATCTTATACTAGCCTTTTTATTCTCCTATTTATTATACATTTTATTTATTTACTTTATATTTATTTATAGTTTATTGGCCTCCCACTAAGAAATTACCGAAATCCCACCGTAAATCTTTTCAACACTGTAATATCTTATCATTAGTTTGGAAAGGTGTATAATCCTATGAAAATAACAAAAAATTGATTTTTTCTTTAAATATTTGCTATCGTTGGAATCTTTTGCGATTGAAGCTTAGCTTTCTACGAGCAGCGGCCCCGCGTCACAATATAATGCGCTATAATTATAATCTGCATTTTAAATGCGAATTTTGCGCGCGCAGCAGAGCTTTGTACTCCATACAAGCTTATTAGTGAACTTTCTTGAGAACATGTAGCTAACAAACTGATTATATAAGTTAAAGGTTTTTAACGAAGAAACGTTCGCTTAGTAAGAATTATGTATTCTGTAATAAGAGATGGCTTATAAGTCTAGTAAGTATCCTTTAATAAAATGAAATCAAGAATGAATAATGGAATGTTACTTGCGTATTTTAAGGAAATTTTGCGTATATTTTCGGTTTTGGAATACTTTCAGAGCCATTTTCCATTAGATTCTTTTTTAACACTCCATTATTACTCTCGAATCAGACTATAATTGTGAAGTAAATGCTCCAGGATGCTAGGCGAGAAACAAAGCTTTTCTCATACTATAGAAAGTAGCAGGAAATTCAGTAATGAGGTATTCAATATTACAATATTTCCAATTTAATACTACAATTTACCTTAACAATGTAAGCAATTCTATTGTTTAACTAGAAGAGGTAAAAATGATTACAACTATGCATGATATACTTAAGATGAGATTACTATTTATAAAGTTCCTTTTTGAAGGCATTACCACTTTTTCTTACTGGATATTTTGTGTTAATATTTCTGGAATTGCTAGATTGCTGCTATATTCTTGCAACCACCGGCTTAAAAAGCGTAATTAGGCCAGAAAAGACTTTGAAAACAGCAGAAGTACTTGTGTTTCTAGAATGCTGCCGGCCGATATTACGTACTTCTTTTTGGACACCGCGGCGCCAGTTATTTTCAACGCCGATGGCCTACTGTAGTGCGTTTGTTTGTCTAGTTAATTGCTTGTATTCTGCTTATTTATTTTCTTATTTTTCTGTTGTCTCACTAGTTTTACTTTCTCCTTCTCTTCAGGATTAGCAATCTATATACTCCCCTACAACTTTACCTTATTATCTACCTGGGCAGTCCGGATAACCCATAATCATTTTATAGCAATATTTCGACATTTTTGCTACATTATTTTGTGTTGCTGGAAGTTTTATGTAAACACAGCTTTTTATCTGTGAAAACAAACAAAAAAGTTTTATCTTTTCTTATACAGCTAAAAATAACATTTTGAGCATAATAGTTAAGAATAGTATATATAAGTAATTATTAATATTGTTTATAATAATATAATGTATTTTAAATGTGACTTGTGATCTTTTAATTGCGTCGCTGCTTCTGCTAGGTACTTTTCGTCGTGGGTCTCCTCACTCTCGAGTTCCTGTTTTTGTGGCAGCTAGACCTCCCATGAAGTATATCCATGCCCACCCGGACTGCTTAGTCTACTTTTCGATAATTGCCCAATGCTCATAGATACATATAGGTTTTCTTCTTTTATACCTTTAAATATCTTGGGTCGCATTTATTTTAGTAAATTGGCTTTTGTAATTGGCTTGCTTCAATGTAGCATATATAGCCTATCGTTAGTTCTACACTTCAATTTTAGATTGTCTATATTTTTTGTTTGCTAGTCCCATTCAATGCTACGTTTGATATATAGTCTAATTTTGGAATTGGAGGACACAATTCGTGGCCCATTCTCAGAGGGCGCTGCTTAGTTACCAACACCCAATTCAGCTTGTTGAAACATACATTTTACGAGCAGTCTAAGCCATCTTTATAGGAAAAAACCAACACAACATTTTAGAATATAAAGGTATACCCGGATGTAAGATTTTTTTGTTACAAACAAATGAAGCCTAATTGAAATTTCTATATTTATTAATACCACCCATGTTGCTTGCACACAGCGCCAAAGAGTTAGCAAACTATATTTCTTGTGAAAACAGCTTATATTATTTCAAATTGCCACACATGGGGTTTAGTGCTACTGAACAGCTCTGCCACATTGAAGGGCATACTATCCTTAATACTATACAACATTAAGATATATTCACAGCATTCATTTTTTCATATTAGTTGAAGCACTGATTTACAACTAAGAACCATTACTTTGAAGATTAAATTGTGATATCTGAGGTCGGGTCCGGTTAATTGAAATTAAAACAATTTTATGGGTGGTCTTGTTTTAATTAAGAGTTTAATTAAAGTCGTGAGATTTGTGTGGATTTCCTTTAGGAAATGCATTACTTTCCCAACCTGGGACCGCATAGTTTTATATTCAATTTTGGCAAGTAGCATGGGAGAGGCACTCGAGCCGCACAACAAGCTGCTAACTCGACGGCAATAAGCCGAAATGAAGTCAGACCACCCGAACGGTAACTAACTACTGGGTGGTCTCTTTAACTCACGTTGTGGTTTACTATCGTCTGCGAGCCAATCAGGTTAACCAAGTGCATTGTTACTTCATAAAAAAAGTTTGCGACCAAAATATTTTTACTTTTCTCTTTCAGCCGCCCAATTTACCAATTAAACTAATCTTTGTTTAGTATCCATTCTCTTAGAAGTCAGCTTCCGGGGCGAGGACCACCCTCTATGAATTCTTTTGCTTCTCATTCTTCTTGGGTGGTCTAGAGTTCTTTTTCAGCCTTGGTGGCCCTCTTCCGTCTTTCTTTGTGCCGAAGGAAACAGCAAGCAACATTAGGCCAACTTTAAAGCGTCTTTTTTCAATCCGCGTTTAAAGAGCTTAAAACACTATGGGTACTGTACAGACCATTTATACAAAACTTTTGTTTTTATTCTTTTGAACACATATAATTTGCCTTGTTTCAGCTGAAACCCCAAAAATAGGCGTGTACTTCTGCAAATAAAGACCACCCATCTAGATAATTTTCTTTTTCTTTTAATATTAATCTCTCTTGTATTTTCTTCTTCTAATTTTTCAAATGTGTGGTCCTAGATGAGTGAATGAAGACGGCTGTATTCGGTCGAGATTCTGAGGGTACTACCCCATCTTGTGTTGGACCACCCAGTCTCACATTTACTCCACCGGCGGCCCTTGCCCCGCCACGTCCCAGGAACCAGCAACAACGGCACCCTCCCCATTCAAGAAGAGCTAGTCGGATGCAGAATGTAAGTACGCAATGCTACTAATTACAACCCCGTCACACAAATAAACGACACAGCGCTATATGAAAATATGCTTTTAACACCGCTTGCCAATATTACAATACAGTGTAAGGTTTGAATAGGACTACAGGTGTTTGGTAATACATTAATAATAATAATGTTATTAAGACAAAAGTAAAAAACAAATATATATGCTAGTCTGATGGGCAGTTTGTCATCTTAACTTTGCATAAATAGAAGTTCTATACCATAAATGTCTATTATTCGTAGAGCATAAACGTCGTCACTTGTCAGGCTTTTTTATTACAAAAAAACCCTTAGAAAATGGTTGAATAAGTTTATAAATATTTATATTTTCTTAGTATAAATTAGGTATTTGAGTTGTTTTGGATATTCATAGTGGGTGGCATCTGTTTACTAAACCTACAAGGCTTTTCATTATTGTATTCCACACATTTGACTGCATCCCCAAAGCCTCTAGTATGGCAAATTCCTCAGTTTGGGTCATTTTATTATTTTTAAGCTTAACTACTTGTGAGTTCTCTGTAATTACATTTTAATTTCTGTATTTTTACGCTAAACACAGGATGTTTGTGTTATAATTAGTAATGCACAGGTGTGGTTTAGGCTTTGTTTATCAGTGGGTATATATGTGTATAATGTTTTTAAGAGTAAAGAGACCGTGTCGTTATTATACGAAGTTTACCTATAGAGTAAACTGTAAAAGTATTTATAAATGGGCATTTATGTTCTTCAACAATTCGACTATATCTTTGTAACAGGCCTTTTTTGTTTATATGAATGCCCAAAAAGAAGCTCTCGCTTGCTTGAATTTGAATGCGATTCATATCTTTGATTCTATTACTACTTACACTTCGACGCCCAAAGAGCTCACACTTCAAATTTTTCACTTTATTCTCCTACTTTTTGAGTTGAAATTCATTTTAATAGATTATAGTCAAGTAACAATTTGTATTAATCATCATACGGGTAGAGAAATAATCATTGACCACCCAGCCATTTATTGCTTTCACGTGAATGGTCTTTAACTTCATAACTAGGCAATTTACTGCGCTTTTCCCCCGGGTTGTACATTTTCTGTGGGGTGGGTGATCCATTTGCTTTTCAATAACTCTTTGATGTCAAAGGGAATTAGTAGACGTTAATTGTGCGAAGAAGACAACGCTTAGAGAGCTCAGTACCACCGGAGACCCCTAGACCACACGTACAACTAAATTGGCGCCTTGATTCCAATGCACATCCATCTGGTTCTTACAAACTGAGAACCGACCACCTCAGAGAAAACATTCCCATTCTGGCCCAATCTGACTGGATCACTGTGTCTGTTTACTCTTCTCATTTATCCTGTCCGAATCTTCATCCGAATTGCTTTGGCCTTCTTCTTTTAGAACCAGGAATAATGTAATGGTGGCGCCACCGTCGGCGCCACGACAACGTCTAACTCAACTACTAATCAATAATGGATATATAAGGGTAGGTTACGGTGGATTAACAAAAATACTTAATACAATGTTAATACTTTACAAAATGTATGGTAATATAGTATTTTTTTGTCTAATTTGCTGAATTATTGGCTGATTCGGTAAACATTTTTTATTGATTAAGTCAATAAAAGACTACGTTTTTGAACATTGTTTTTATTATAGTTAGAACTATGATTTAAAACAAGTTCCATACTTTACCTTAACTTTTTTGCGCATTTAAAATAATAAAGAATTTAAAGTAGTTTAAGCACAATAAAATAATATATGTAATGGCATTTGTTATTTCCCTGTATGAGATTGATTTATCCCATACTTAGCAGTGAATTTACAATGCAATATACTAGCGTATGAACTTGTCACTTTCTTTACTTTCACTTTAAATCTATGCAATTCAGATTAAACAATCTGTGAGGTCGCTTTAATACACCACCCTGTCATTTAACTTACGCAAAAGCGAATAAGATTTTGGTGTAGGGGGTACTAAAGGGTTTGGAAGTAGAATTAAATGACCAAAAAAAAACTGTGAAACCATATAGTCAAAGAAAATATTATATTTTTACAATTACTTAAAAAAATATTGTAAACTGATCTTTGCTTCTTAATATGATACTTTTTATATTATATTGAGAGAGAGAGCACTCTACTTCCATGTAATTCATTTTACATTCGGGTGCTCAAAAAGCAAGCCCGCTCCTAAAAGGACCACCCTGACGGTAAAGTAACTGCATAGCATCAGACCTCCTTGTCAGATAATCTCTAGACCCTCCTGTTCTTTCTACTGTTCAACTATTCATGTGGTTTCATAAGGGGCAACGTTTCTGTCACACATAGCAGCCCGTAAAGCTTTCTGTTCCCTACCTAAAAGCTTATAAATTGCCCAAATTAGCGCTGCTGCTCCAGTCTATAATACTCTTATTCGAATACAATTATTAATATTCTTAAAAAGATTAAATGTCTTAAATCTCTGAGGGTGGTCCAATATAGTTTGTATATTGATTGATGACTTCTGTAAGATCACAAGCCCGTTTATCTATGACAGCTAATCCTATGGCCTCACATAGACCCTCACGGCAGCATCATCAGATACTAAGTCCCCATGCACTAGCTGTAAGTTACCTATTTTAATAATTATTTTACTATGAGGTGGTCTACTTTTACACTTATTGTTTCGTATGGGTAATTTTGGGATTTAGAAAGATCTAATATAGTTTTTTTGGCTTTTGGCAAGGTGCAATATATTCTTTCGGTGGTTTTGAGGGTGCTTAATAAGTAGTAAAGTTTTAAAGGTAAAATTATTTGTTATATAATATTTTACAATTGAATAAGTAATGTAGAAAATGTGAGATGGTTGTTTCCACTTAATTCTATTGATATTCTGTATTTTTAATAACAAAGAATTCTTATGTTTTTTGGTTAGTTCAATATTATAGATGTACAAGGTAAACAATTAGCGCATTGGCCAAATAAGCGAAAACATTTTTGTAAAAGAAACTAGAAATCTATAAAATAAGTCAGTTTTGGAAGTATTTGTTTGTTTTCAAATATGATGTTCACTAACAAAATAGTAACTATCCGATACAGAACGTCTCTGGACAGTATTCTGGACAGTAGCGGGGTTATACAAAAATGAATGGAGAATCGGTATATTAGGAGCCTTTCCTTGACAAGTACATTCATTCTTAATATAACACCGCCTCTCTGCCAGATACTGATGGAAACCTAGCTCTTGATACAGACTATACTATAGATTTAGTGATATTGATAAAGAAGTCGTCTAGTTCCGGGAAGTGCGCTCTAGTGTCACCCCCACCCCCTATAGAATTAAATATGGGTGGTGGATGGGTAGAGATTGCGTGTTGGGTGGTGAATCTGAGTCTTTTTGGTGTAAAGGTGTACTGAGTTTGCTATGAATATATTCATAGATGTTTTAGCTGCCATCCTTACCAACAGGGGCGTCGTGCCTAGCAACACGGAGGTTCAACTCATCCCCCCAATAGGCTACATTCAGCTTAACTAGTCCCCCCCCCCTACCTCCCATCCGGTTTAACATTTCTGCATACAGTACCCCGCTAACTTGAACAGCTGACTTGGAATATGTCAGATGACGAGAGCGGCCGTCTTTTATACATCGACGGCTGTAGTTCTCTTTCTGAGCAACGGGTCCCAAACGGAAATTCCAAGAATTCACCGAAGAACCCGCCTAATCTGGATACTGTAGAGCTGCTTTTCAATCAATCTTGGCGAAATGGCGGCAAAACTAGCCCATTTTCCGGAAACCATCTCACCCCACCTGAGTTTAATCATATAGGACTGACCTCAACTGGGTCGTCGAATACTCAGCTAAAGTCGCCGTCTACGCAGTCAAATCAGCCCTATTCCACCTCCACCTCAACTCTGAACAGTCAATATTCTAAAGCATCGAATATTCAGTGCAAGCCGGCGATTACGCAGTCAATAAGGCAAAATAATCAGTCTCCACTACTGCGCACGCTAAGTCGTCGAGGATCCGACGCCACCAAAAAGTTGGTGAAGAAACTTCCCAGCAAAGATATAGCTAAGGTAAATATAATGTGTTTTGTTTATTATTATTATTATTAAGCTACATAGTCCCCCCATTTTGCCACTCTTAATTTCTGTTTTGTGCGTTTTTCATCGGCCTAATTAGGTTTGAAAAAGGAGAACAGGCCAGTCTCGCATCATTACAAACCTATATGGAATACGCAGCAGTAATTAGTCTGTTTAGCAAAAGGCAAGACTAAATATACCATTTGGATCACACACGATTAACTTTATTCACTTATTAATTATGTAAATTATAAGTTTTATTAACTTTACAAACTATATATTCTAAGATAATTCGAGAGTGACATCTGTTTCTAGCCATAAAAACATTCCCTCATTAGATAATTTTTATTTCATACCTTCACGTGTTTCTAATTTTTTGCCGTCGCCATTTCGTAAAGCCGCTCGGTGGTCCATTTAACAATGTATTATAGGGGTGTTAAGTTGAATAGTTCAAAATATAATAACTTTATTAGTTTTCTAATAGGTGGTCTTTTTCTACACTACAAGCAATTAACTGTAAACCAATTGTGTAAACTAATATTACACTCAAGCAATAAGTTTATAACGAGTTTATGGATACGTATTTGACTCCGAAGTCTAAATAAGCTTCTCTAGTTATTTAACGCACCGTGTGGTCTAGAATGTAGTATAGGGCATAAATATATGAGCGGTGGGGACCATATAAAGACAAGCACCTCTTCGACCCGGCCCCTTCAAATCTGAAATACACAAAATTCTCATTAATCTATTCATTTCACGTGTTAAATGATGGTGACTGGCCGGGATTGTTTGCCTCTTGTCATTGCCAATTTCGGCTAAGAAACGACTCACACGGCAAGCATTTAGCACCAGAAAGAGCTGCCGAAAACATCCGACAACACTATTGTCTTATATTCTAACTAGACCACCCAGTCACTATTTCCACTCACTTACTTTCACGTCGGGTCCAAAGTGACTGAGCACAGTCTGGATTACACGGCGGCGCCTACGGGGACCACCCCTCGTCGGTTGCGAAGAGATTCAGTCAATGTGGAGAGTAACCGTAACAGAAGTACTATTCCGCCACCCTGTCGGTCGACTTCCGGCGGAGTTTTCTCTCAGGGAGGGCGCAGTATGCCACCCCTGGGAATAAGACCACCCCTGCAGAGATTGGCTCCGATCACAGAAGATGATTCGCTCAGTGATAATAGTGATTCCGACTCACTCCAGGTAAAAACTAAGTTTTAAACAGCTTTTTCGGTTCAAATATTAATTTTCACTTTATTATTTATAGAATTGGGTTTTGGTTGGTGAATGTGTGCGATTTGTCCCAAATACTAAGAATTAAAATATTTTAGACCGTTCTCTAAAAATATTTGTAAATATCTGTTTTTCCTTAACTTTATAAGTTTTCTTATTAAATTTCATAAAAATATAGTTAGAATAATGTATAACAGATAATGTGGAGCCCTTTTGAAAACCTAGACTTTACACGTTGTGCTGGTTGGCTATACCTTTTTCTTAATTACAAAAGTGGCATTGATGAACAAAAAAGGCAGATTTTCGATTGAATTATATGCGGGAAGCGGGCCACCCAAGCAGTTTTTCAACAATTCTAAATACCCATCTTTATATAGAAATATACTTTCCTTTTAAATGGCAGCATTATGAATGTTTATAAACGGGTCTTAACTTATGAACTCAACTAAAGCAGACTATCAGCTTTCACAAGGTCTTCTAAGCAGTAAAGTTAGCCTTAGGTCACTACAATTTGCGAGTGGGGGTCTGTTTTGCTGCATTTGTCTGCTCTATTTCGAACTCTATTACTCGCTGGGTGGCTGTCCAAATCTACTTGACAATCTTCCCGAAATCTCAGCCTAGATCAGTCTTTTTTAAAAGTAATTTTTGATTTTTAAATTTCTAATTCTATCTAATTGTTCCTATTAAAAATGATACCTAAATGTAGAAAATTAAAATTAAGGAAATTAAGTATGAGGATTTAGTTTGCCCGAAATATAGCAGCTTTAGCTTATATTTTGCTCCGAAACATCACTTTACAATGGTGTTAAGTTACCCATTTTGCCAGCACTGATAAATCAGACCACCCATCCACAAATGTTACTGAGTTTCTAATAATATATACACATTTAATACGTTAGTACTTTCAAAAGTTAGCCAATTATTATCAGTGATTTAAAATAATAGCCCTGTTAACATAATGGGTGGTATTTCCAATAACTTTTTCTTAATTTTATTTTTAAGAATTCTAGAAAACGTAATTAGACAGAAATCTCTATTTTGTTTTGCAGATTCAGTTCTAAATAGTTATTAAAATGGCCAAAGTTCTTAGGAATACGAGAATATTGGGCCAATTATTAGACTAGGCACAGGCTGAACAGCATTTATGGGCTGGAGAAAAGACGCTGGGTGGTCTCATTTCGGTCCTGAAGCCCTTTTGGATACAATTATGAGACTGGGTGGCGAGAGAGTTGGACCCCCAGTCTCGTTTAATAGGCGCAGCAGCTACATAACATGCATACTCATTGACAATTAACATCACTTTCAGCACACTGCAATTACTTTGTTTTAAACAAAACGCGCGTTTCTAATCTACCGCGGTGTTATTATATTTACTTATTTAAACGACCGCCCAATTAGACAACTGTTTTAAACACCGCGGAAGTTTTCTTATTTCTTATCTTAAGGTTGCGAGCGCAATAGGTTCTTTGTCACATGTGAGATATGCGCTTCAGATATGGCTAAAATCTTCGGCATAGGAATTAATTTAATTCAGGGTGGTCGAGAAATCGAATCATCTCTCTCTTAGCAGTAAAAAGCAACACTCTTTCTACCCACCTCAGAGAATACTCGCGTGTCTCGACGCGAACATCTTTTAGCTCATAGTCCTTTAAAATAGAGGCATAAAAAGTATTTGTTTTAGAAAATTACAGTGTTTAAAGGAATATATTTGTTTTTTCACTCATTATAGTTATTTTCGGTTCGTTTTTTGCGACTAATACTTATAATTAGCCAAAACCACGTAATTTATCCGAGGCGCCGCATCTTTACTTACTATCATAACAAACATTGATTTTATTCTATTCTACATTTTACTTATTTATATTAACTCTTTTTTATTCCCTTTATAAAAAGTTCATTGCCGCTCGCGCTGAAAACGCATTCACGGCGCTCAACTGAATTCCTAACACCGTTATATATTTTAATATAAAGAATGGTTAAGTTATTTCATTTAACCAAAACTAAAACATTTTATATTTTATATTTTGTCTTTATTTGCAAATTCGAAGTGACAATTATTTTTTGGAGTTGAAATTTATAAACATGCTAAGCTGCAGCGTTGTTAGTTACACAACTAGGAAACATAGACTTAAGCTTTGATATAACTAAAGTTTACTACTTTTTGCTCTATTCATTCATTCACATATTTATATAGATATTTATATATTTAATGCATACTAGATCCGACTGAATTTGGCTGGCCGCACGCCATTACAACTCGCACATCGCACACCATTCACCAACCATCCCCAAATTCAACAAAGCCAAAAACGATCATCGTCTCTAAAATTCAAAATTACTATCGACCGCAAATATTTGAACCGAAGAAACGCAACTCGGACGGGGCGACGGCCACCACCGCCGCCATCACGGCGAAGACCACCCACGAAGAGGTTGGCGGTGGCGGCGACGATAATCTCGCGGGTGGTCCCTTATTGTTGCCGGCGCCACAACGGCGGGTCACGTACGGATCCGTGTCTACGACCTTCTTGCCACCCACTAGCTCTCTACAGAGTCGTCGTCTTCTGTCGCCCTGTAACTCCACTTCAGCTGCGCCGGGCGCGAGGCGCAGCGTCGCGGCCACTCGTCGCGCCTCAGCCTTCGTGCGTCGCGTGTCGATGGCCATACCGACACTGTCGGCGGATCCAGTACCATTCTCGAAGGTAAGAGGGGAATTATAAACACGGTTGCGTTAAATAACTGGGTGAAACTAAAGGACTGTACATTAGAGTGGTAATAACATTGTTTATCGTGGGAGGTATATCTAGTAGACCCCCTATGTTGTATTTATTTATTTAACATCTTTATGTGTTTTTTTAGCTGTCCTTCGTATTTCCCCCCATTTTCGTATTATATTTCGCGCTCCAACGGCAATTCGGCTAGCTGAACTTCCGAATTTTTTAGTTTAAAGCCCGCCCAACGCTGCCAGATATATTAAAGAAGCAGTGGTTTTTTAAGTAACTACAAGCAGGGGCCGAAGCCGGATAATTATGAAAACAGGCCGGCCGATCCCACACCTACAAGCTATAAAGGAATAATCTAATGTAATCTGTTTTATAAGATTAATTATTTCAATATAGTTTGTAGTATCATTTTATATACTTACTTTTTGTTACACAAGTATAATGTTTAAGAAAATATGATGCAAAGTATGTTTATCATATTACCTATTATAAACATATTTCATACTTACGTAGTTTCAATCGCCTTATTGATATAAATCAACGCCTAACTGGACCACCGTTATACTAAACTATTGCAAACGGACAAAAGGGCTTTTTGCACACGAAGAATATTAGAGCGGCGGGGCAGTTTAGCGAGAAACACATCTTCATTATCTCAAGTCGCTCATTTATTTTCACTGCGGTGGGCCAGAAGCGGGACGGCAGGCCATGAAGCCACAATGCGGCGGCCACCCACCATCAAAACAGATATTGCATTGGGGCAAACGATTACTCGTTAGACCACTTGGATTTAATATAATACTAGTTAAAAGTTACTTCGTTATATTAATGAAAACGCCTATTTTTGCACAAATGATGTGTTAATATGCAATTACAAGTGTTATTAGATAGATTATATTTAGTCGACAATTCTGACGCTTTTCTAGTCGTTTTTTGCTGGCATTTTGTGGGTGGGGGGTAATCAGCATCGGCTGCTATTCAGCTAAAGACCACCCATCATGATAGTTACTTGCTTCCACTCCTCACATTTGTTACATTCTCTTTTATACTTAATATTTTTTTGTAATTTTTAATTTGCACTATTAATATTTTGATCCATACCCTGCAACCTAGCTGATCAATTGACTAGTAAGTCCCTTCCACGACTTCTAGCACGTCACTTTTTCGGCGAAATTTCAATTTTGCCGGTTGTTTTGCTCGTTTCACTAATTTGTGTGCAAAAACAGCTGTTTCAAATCCGAAATTTTCTGAAAAAGAAAAATTAATTTTTCCAACAAAACTCAGTAAACTCGTTAGAGACAATTAAGCATTTATATTTAGACACAATTAGTTACTTACCTTGGAGGTCCTCGGCACCCGTAAAAGCGAATTCTATTTTGGTAGGCAAAAATCTGAAAACGATTGTGCAGTGAAACGTTGACTTCTATTATTTTTAATAAATTTTGCTGAGGATCGACAAGATTATCAAAGGATTCCATTTTGCCAAAGCTCGCCATCATAGAAAAGTCCACTGCTGCAATGGCGGGTCAATTTCTAAATATTTTGACTGCCTAGACTAATCCCATGCTTTTCGAATGACCACCCAGAAAGAGAAGGGCCGCCTAGAATAGCGCTGGTCACTCATCTGTCTATAACAAAAGCCTGATTTCTTATATCGCAGAGGCGATTTTCCGATACCACCGCCACCATCCTAAAAAGAGTGCTTTATTTATTCGTAATTTCATGCAAATTTGCATTGAGGCCCCGCATGGCTCCCCTTGCATAGATCGATTCTACCATCATATATTATTTATTTTATTTTTCTTTCTCAGCAAACTCGACGCAGCTGAAAAAGTCACTACATCAATGACGTATGCAGAGTAGTTAGCCATTTCTTCCGTCCTTTCCGTATTAGGTGGGCCGCCGTTTGATGTGTTGGTGGTCTTGGTGTTCTTGGGTGGTCTACTGCGGCCCATAAACATTGCACCTGCCTCTCCAGTAATATCCTAATATTTCCTCCATTTTCTCGGTTTCATTGCCCCCTTATAATATAGTTTTATTATTCCTATTCTACCATTCTTAACGCCTTTAGAATTTCCTGGAACTATTCCACCCAACACCTAGACATAATGAAAAACCACCCACCGTGAAATGCCCACCCACAAACATTATCCGCAACCTTTCGAGGTACTTTAAAGTTTGTTCTCAGATTAGTTAGAGTATAATTACCTTATACTCCTTATGCCAAATAAATGTTAACACTTCATTCATTCAGGAATCTTCCCCGGGCAGAGACGGTTCCTTTTGCATTTTTCTCTCCCGGTGGTGCAGTTTCTAATTCTATATTCTAGCACCGCCGTATAACTAAAAACGGACCACCTATAGGAGTATTATCGATTTTTCTTCATTATTTCCGGTGTCATTTTCAATAGCTCTTTGTTGGGGGGAAATGTATGTGTGCCTGCAACTGACATATAAATACACTGAATTTCCCCAAATCTAATAAAATCGCCGAGAAATTGGGAAATTTTTGCTTCCATTAACAGAATTTGTAGTGTACGCAATTTGTTTCCAAATTGTGGCGTTTTTGTAGCTGCGGCAAATTGCTTTTTTATATTCTCAAGGGTGGTCTAGGTTCTAAGACAGAAGCGGTGTTAAATAACTATACTAATAGCGGTGCTTTTAGTTCGTATGCGTTTCGCAGTGCTTTATTTCCATACATATATCTGCAACATATAATTATACTAGCCAAGCTGCCACCAAACCCTTAAAACAGCCCTTACTACTCAGAATCATTGCGCCAAGACGTTTTCTATACAACGAACCCCCCTTGAAGTTTAGTCTGTATTATTAGTTTTACTGCTATAACACTATAATAATAACTTATATGTTGTATATCCTAACTAAATACCTTCATAAAAGTTACTTTAAGATAAACTATGGACTCCTGTAGTCTAGCAGTTTTCGGTTTGCATCGAATTAAGTTAATCCGGGTGGTTTTACAAAGTTAATAAAGCATAATTAAAGCATTTAAAGCATATCGATCGATATATCCTTCAATTTGCCTCCCATGAAGAGAAATAGCCGACTCTTTGGAATGTGAATTTCTATAATTGCGTTATTTGTTGCTCTTTTCTTTTCTTCTCTGGTGGTCCACTTTTTGCCAACTATTTAGGCAGACTGAAATTCTAGCATAACGTGCCGTTTAGTAGGGCCGTTTTACCTATTTCAAACAAGGGTGGCATCCGACCGGTCGCGACCGGTCGCGACCGGTCGGAGAATTTGAAAAGCCGGTCGCGACCGGTCGGG
>JAQGAV010001229.1:0-22510 GCA_034691345.1 Phasmarhabditis papillosa
ACTGGCTAAATAGAGTTGTGATACGTATCACATGTGTTAATTTATCACATGTGATATGTCTATGAATACGGGTCCTGGCAGGCTAGCAAAAGTGAGGGCCGACCCGCGCCGGCCCGGGCCGTACTTTTGTGAAAAGAGGGCCGGCTCGGTTTGAATTTTTCAAAAATTGGAAATTTTGGTAAAAAATTTGGAATTTCGCAATAGTGGGGCCTAGTAGTGCCGACCCGGGCCTAGAAGTTCAGATAAGAGGGCCCGCCCTGGCCGGTCCTTGCCACACCTGAATCAGACGATCCGTTAGTATGATGTGAGTTGGCCGCCCGGGGACCGAATTCAGCGGTTCGCTAGAAATAAGCGGGTAAAAACCATGCCACTCAAGTTTTCAGTCTTAAAATCCATTCTGGCTTGAGCAACTTTTCAAAATCTAGGCCTGTCTTTTACCAGTCTGCCTGGCCAGTCATTTCCTAACCAGGATCGCACCAATGTGCTCTATTCCATTGTTTTGTGGTCTTAGTTTCCGTTTGGCTTCATATTTTCATTCATATTCCACTATGATCCACAACTACTAACTGCAAAACAACAGCATCTATTCTGCTAGTAGCCAAGTCCAGGCATTTTGTTAGCTAGAGACAAACAGTTGTCAACAACCAAGAGTGTCAACTATATTTACTGCCAGTCTAAATTTAGCCCCTCTACTAGGCGAAATGTACCCTTCAAATGAAGAATTGCTATAATAAATCTTGTATTTTGCAGTATATTGAGCATTGATATTTACTCATTGATGTATATTCCGTAACTAGAGCTGGTCTCTCGCTCGCAGTATTCTGGAGGGAGGAGGTTTAGATTGAAATAAATATTCTTTACATCCACCGATTTATAGTCTACTGACAAATCTAATGTAGTTTAAAGGTCTATTTATTATAAGGCGGGCGCACAATTATATCGGTTGCTTGTACAGTTTCTTTCGTTTTCCTCGCTCCTTCTAAATTCTACAGTACACCTCTGCAAACGATTCACCCGTCGACTATGTATAGACTGTAATGTACATTTAATTTAATAAGTTGTTAAAGATCTAAAGCATCTTACAAAACTCACATTGTATCTCTGATGATATTCCAGAATGAGCTAACTTTTTTATCTTTCTTTTTTCTGAGAATCGCAGTTACATCCGCTCCAATCCAAGTTCTCGAAGCGTACTTTATCCAGTAAACATCTAAATTATGTCTGCTACTTGTCAAACTTTGTTTTGATATTTAGTATGTTATTTTTAAGGTTGCGATAAATTTGAAATTTTTACTCATATCTCACTTTTTTTGCGTTTTGATTCTGGTAAATAGTTTTATTTAGCACGTGCTTTACATTCGCTTCGTTAGGCACCAGGGTGGTCCCAGAAAACAGAATTTACGAAAATGGAACTATTTAAAACGGCAGAAAATTTGAGAGAAGAAGTGGGGCGTCTCTCAAATTTTCGGCCCCGGCCCGGCCCGGCCCTAGTCTATTTCACACTTTTTAGCGGATATTGTTCAAAAAAGTTAGTTTGCAGCCGTGAAATACCCAGCCCTGCTAAATAACTGCCCGGGCGTTTCTATTCTACAGTCACTGGTACGACCTGAGAAGGATCCCTAATCCCTAGCAGTTTTCGAAACCTCGTCGCCTAACAACCGAATCCTCGAATCTGGCTGTTCAAAGACCAGCCAGACCTTTAAGTCGCAATCCTTTAAAGTCTCAAATTTTCAAACTGAATGTTTCCCGCCATTGCGAGACTGGGCGTTAATTTGTGTCTCTGCTACTTGACATCTGGCTGGCGGATGTCCCCGTTTATGACTTTTAGCCGACCCCGACAGAAAAAGAAATTAGCAATAGAAGCGTTTTGTTTTGCTTACTAACGAAATAGAATTGAACCAATTTTGAGAATGAAGCAAAATATTTTGTTAATAGTAATATTCTAAAAGAATACTATAGTCTGTATGAAGAGATATGCTTCCAACGCAGTGTCCTCGAAAGCAGTGGTGTTTTATATAACATCCATCGCTGCCTCATACAGATTATAATTGGGTTATCATTGTTAAGTCTTGTTTCGTTTTGTATAGTTAGGTGATTTTGTTATTGTATTCGTATCTTTTTATTAAGTTATAAATTATATATAACTTATAATTAAATGTTAAGAATTTAAAATTAACTTTTTCATGAGTTTCAGAATAAGTTTCTTAGTGCTTTATCCAAAGCTTATAATAAAGTAAGAAGCTCTGTTTGAATGGAAACCGCGCTACAGTAATTCAATCGCTCCAATTTTCCAAGACCTGCCTTGCCTTGATACGAATTATCAGCATAGACAAGGTTTTTATTTTATTTTAACAGACTTATTGGTAAAACTGAAATGTTTCTATCTCTCTTTCATTCCTTTCCAGATATTCATTTCTTTCTTTAAAGAAATGAAATTTTTAGAAATTTTTAGGTTTCAATTTCATTGTTTTCCATAATTTCTAGGCCCGGGTCTGGCCCTTGAGAGTTGTGTTTTCTCCAAATCTTGTCCATATATATGTTATGTTGGAATAATCCCCGAAATAGGTTAGGGGCCACACGATTGCACTGACTTTTCAGCATTTCCCCCCATACGAAAATCATCTCTTAAATCTCAGCCGAAGTTGAATTCGGTTTCCTTCTATGATAAGAGTCTGGAAGCAGAATTTGTGAAATTTGACACCGCGGCTCGTTTATTCTAGCCGTCAGTGACTCCGTAGGGATTTCTAGGAAGAAGCCGGCTGCAGCAGGAATATCTATAATTGCCGACTGACCTTATGTTTTGGCATAAGTTTTAGAGCCTGGTTAAATTTAGAATCTAGCTAACTAACATTTTATCAACTTAACAATAAAATATACTCTATATCAAAAGCTAGGTTACTGCAGCGCAGCGGTGTTAAATAAAAATGAATAGAAACCGGGATTTTGAGCCGTTCCCCTAAAGCACCCTCATTTTATAGAACACCACCTCTATTCTCTAGGATACTGAGTTAGAAATCTTGCTCTTGATACAAACTAAAACAATCAAAACCGCGGCTTTAACAAGCGTTCAAGGAAATTGTGTTTTGACACCGCTTCTTTACTTTGAATTCTACTATACATAGTCCATCGCAATACCTAGGTTTCCTGCGCGGTATCACGAGCAGGGCGCACTGATATAAAAAATGAATGTACTTTTGGAGAAAACGCACCACGTCGACGGATTTGACGTTCATTTTTATAACACAGCGCACAGCTTGTGATACCGCGCTGGAAAACTAGGTCTTGAGATAAACTATATAGTTTCCCAATCAAGTTCCTATACTCTATTATTCAAACTTTTTTTCATGTATACTGTGTCCATAGTATAGAAACGTCCGCGCACCCACCCGGCAGTTTCTATACTACGGGCACTGGTTTCACTTTATATTTCTTCAGTATGAAAGCTTTCTCGGAAACTTCTTCCTCTTGAATCATAGACACCAACATCAATAATCCAATAAAGTTCCTAAACTCCAAAGTTCTGACAATCTTTTTTCTATCAAATCTTCTTTATTTTACATTTGTTCCTCTCTGATTTTCCGTCTTTTTCGGCTTTAAATTTAATAAAAATGTCAATTTTTCGCATTTGATTGCCGATTTGTACAGCGCCAAAACGAATTGCACTGCTTCCTCTGAATTCCCAAAAAAAGAGCATTTACATTTGCAGAATTCAAATAGCAAATTTGAATGAATAGAGCTCACTAGTTTTTGTTATATAGTCTATCTCAAGACCTAAGTTTCCAGCGCGGTATCCCTAGAGAGCCGTTGTGTTATAAAACTGATTGTACTTTTGGAGAAAACGCACCACGTCGACCGACGTTACATTCATTTTATATAACACTGCGCCCCACTTGTGATATCGTGCTCGAAACCTAGGTCTTGAGATAGACTACCTTCCCACAAATTTCTGGAATCAGCCCGGTCCCGGTAGGAACGATTTTTAGAGTTACTGTCCTGGCCCGGGCCTTCCCGCTGAATTCCTATCGAATTCAGTGATCCAGATGTTTGAGTAGTAGTTCGTAAGCGGAATAGCCGGATTCCGGACTTCCTAGCCGGTTTTTTTAATAATGCCAGCTTTCTAGGATAAATAATGGAGAAAATAGGCACACCTACGGCAGCTATATTTCATGTTTAACGACCTATTCTTGGATAAATGTGCAGAAAATACTAGCTTACTACGATTTAGTAGACTGGATTTGTAAAAGGATCATTGAAGAAGCAGATCTGGAGATTTAAACTGACTTTTTACTCATTTTCATTCTATTCAAGAAACTATACTCAAAATGCACAACAAACAAGATCTATCTTTCTAGCGAAGTATAGTCCATAACAAAAAAGATTGCAGGGAGCTGTGTTCAACACAGCTCACAGCTCCCGTTTTCAGCCCGTTTTTGCCAAAGCCCGTTTGGACCCGAAGCCCGAAAACCCGTTTTTACCAAAGCCCGTTTGGGCCCGAAGCCAGGGCTCAATCAAACGGGACTCAAACGCCCAACTCTACTGACAGTAGACTACTGTGTTGTGTAGATTTGTAAAATTGCTTGTTCTATGGCAAAATTAAACTTCCATTATATGGTTCGATGTGTAATTTTTTTTTGACAAAAATCATATGTATCATATCAAGAAAAAAAACAAATACGTAATTGCGGAAGCCTACGGATACCACCGCGCTCTGCGGTCTTTTCTTTGTTATAGACTATATCACTGGGAGCAGTGGCGGTAAATAGAACTGAATGGAAAAACGGTGAATTGGAGGCCTTTTTTTACAAGTATATTCATTTTATATTTATATAACACTGTTTTCCCGGCAGACTAGATTTAGAGTTATACGGTAACATTCAGTCCATTACACAGGTCGTAGTATCGTATTAAATTGCGTAAGATTCGTTCGGGAACAGATATACTTACATTCACAACTTTGTGTATGATACATTCAAAATTCACTAAAAATTTACCTTTGCTTCGGTTTTGCTGAAGTATTTCTTACCTCCGCTCTCTTCAATTACCCGGCGCCCTTTCTGCTCGCGCTCTATTTATGGGCGCCCTTTCCATGTGCAACCGTTACCTGAACTTCTCTAAATCCGACTATCACTGCTTCTCTTCGAACCTATTAATCCGACCCGGAGGTCGTCTATGAATCCTCTTATAACCCTAAAATTGCTCGTTATTTGTGTGTTTTGACTTGATTTTCCACTTTTCTACTGATAAATCGTTCCCTTGGGACTGGCTTGGCCCCGGCTTCTGCCCTACGAGATCTAAGGGACCTCTCAAACTGACATTTAGACCAAATTATACGAAATAACTAGCATAAAATTAGTTTCGTAAGTTATTTTGGCGCTAGACTTGGGCATTTTTATCGACCAGTAATAATAAGCTATGAGAAATGCTTAGAGATCTTCCTTGTTCTAAATGATAATCTTATTTAAGCTTCATCGATACTTTTGTTATTATATTTAGGTTTTAAAGTTTGTAAACATGAATGTACATATTGTTTTCAAGTATCATTTGCCTGCTATATTTAGAGATTACAAGCTTTTTTACAAAACTTTTTATGCGGAACCTTTTGTTTTTAATATACTCATAAAAATTCTTCCAGAATACATATTCCTCAAAAACAGAACACTGTTGAAATGATAAGTTTTGCAATCGCATTAAAAATGGTTCAATTTCCGGTTTGACGTTTTCAGTTTTCTTAGAGTCATGGAGTTACAAGTTGGTTAGAACAACAATTGAATAGTTCACATTAGAAGCCGAGAACAAGACGGTGCCAAGCCGCCCAGGGGCCCTCTTTTTACAACTTTTTTACAAAAGTACGGCCCGGGTCGGCCCTCATTTTTTCCAGCCCTGGAGCCGCCCAAATGTTTTGTTTCTTTCTTTCCTTGTTTCTTTCTCGGTTTAATCTAATCTATAATATTATAATATTTCAGTGATTAACCTTCTTTCTTTTTATAATGCATTTATGTGAACAGCCTATGAATATTTCAAAACGGGCATGTTGTCAACTTGTTCAGTTACTAAATGATACGTCACGGGTAGGTCTTGTAACGAACTAACGGGTTACGGTAGAAAATATATTGTAAACGGTTTTGGTCCTAGTGAGTTTACGAAATCCCCGTATTTCCTCACACTTTTCCAATATCCATCGAACTCGAATACAACTTTAGTCTATTTCCAAACGTACATCGAAATAATGGTATATAAACTATTTTGGCAAGGATCCATATGCCTTACCATGCAGCGGCCCGGGCTCGGATGGGCACTAGGCGGGCTCGGGCGGGTTTAATATGTGGCTGAAAAGCAATCAAAATCTAGATTTGAATGAACGTTATGGTAATGGACGAACGAAAAGACAGTCAATAGACAAAAAATAACATCTAGAAATCGTTATTACCTACATATATCGAGTAGTAATACTTCCTAGATGGTTATTTTAAAAGAAATTGATATTTATTGATTTTGCCGATCAGGGCTTGCCCGGGCCCAGAAAAAAAACCCCGGGGGGTCAACGTCCCTGCATATGGGACTAGGACCAGCCCAGAGCTGGTTATCCGGCCCGTCCTGAAATTTTGGAGTCCGCCGCCGCCGGCCGGATAACCAGCTCGGGAGGACCAGCACATTGAGACTATGAAATGTTTCCTTATTAGGAAAGTGGTTATGGTCTACAGATTAAAAATATCTATAGTAGCAGAGCTGTTAAACCGGCCAGCTCGGGCCGGCCCGGGCAGGGTAGTCAGCCGCCTGTGGTCAATAAAATGATGATTCTTTACTATGGAACGAGAGGTCGCCGGTTCGAATCCACCCCGAACAATTATGTGTTGTTATTTTTCAATGAGTTCCTTGTGCTGCGAAATGGCTAATTAAAAAAATTTTCAAAAATACCCCAAATTTACTTAGCCCCCTACCCCGGCCCGGCCCATGTGCAAAGAAGTATGCCGGGCTGCTTTAACATATGTGTATAGTAAAATTCAAGATTAATAGCGGAGTAAAAAATAAATGGTGCGCGAGCGGAAAAATACATTATCGTCTGAGACATGTGGAATGAAGGCAAACTTATAATCTGCTGATTCCTCGCGCGTAATATGCCATTAGGTGCGGTGTGGAAAATGGGGAATACGCAGATTACTTTTGAATCACAGACTACGCGGCCGTATTACTTTTGAATCCATCTATACCAATATAGTTCTTCTAGGTCCCTCCATGTCATCTTGACTTTCTTTCGGAGGTTTACAATGCGAGTAGATTGGTGAGTTCGAACGATAACTGTCCATTCCGACCATTTTCAGTACTTAAATTCAGACACGATGTGGGTCTTAGGATCAATTCCCACTTCAGAGAGTTCACAATATTGGCCCTGTGGACTTCATTTTCCGCGGTTCAGGCCAATTCGATTGGCCCGGCAGCATTACGGAAGCAAAAGCAACAATTTCACTTCAGGATTCTAAAAATTGGACCCGCCCTACGGGCCGGGCTCGGGCGAAAAATTGTAAATAATAACTTTGTTTGAGAACCCCGCGTCAGAGCCGTACAGCTACAGTAACCCCTGCAGTCCTTTAATACATCTATTTTAGTCCTATAAACCGCCAATTTGGCTGTCCGAACCTACTGAAGTGCACGAGGATCACGTAACTTTTCTATTGGGAATACTGATACTTATGTTGATTGCAATTGGCTGTGCATTTACACTGAGTAAACTAACTAAACCAAAGTAAGCGTGGTAGTAAATAAACGTAATAATAATAATAATTATTATTATTATTATGATAGTAGATTACTATTTTTTAAACAACTAGCTTCCAACCGGAGCATGTGGTTGAAATATCGGATTAAAGAATTTCAAAGCGATGTTTTTTGGGAAAATTTAGGGTAAGGGATCGCGTTTTGTATTTCCGTGATCGGAAAGAGTCTTGCAGATGTTGGTACAGTAACGGTAGAAACAAGTTAATAGTCTGTATAAGGGGACATTTTTAGTACGGTATTCTGGAGAGCCAAAGTGTTCAATAAAAATGAATAGAGAATCGGTAGACTGAGAGCTTTTTCTTCAAAAGCACACTCATTCTAGCACTAACATCGCCTCTAACCCGGAAACTGCGCTACAAGCTATAGTTGGGCGTTTTGAACCGTTTGACGCGTTTTCTGGTTGAAACGGTTTGGGGCAAACACTGGTTTTCGGGTTTCTAGTTGAGCTCAAACCCGAACTTCAACCTGGGGCTCGTTTTTTCGGGTCTATACAACTGCTCAACTCCACTACATGCCTTGCTCAACTGACTATTTTAACCCTATAAACAATAAGGACACTGTAAAATGTCCCAATTGGAACCATCCTTGATAGTCAATAATGACAACAGTCGTTGTCAGACTAGTTTATTTTTAGTCTTTTTCAAAAGCTACTAATAAAAATATACTTTACTGGGCATGAACGATTATTTGTAATAAATGAACGATATATACCAGAGCTGGTTACCGACACGGCCTGAGCCGGCCTGTCCCGGCCTGAAATTTTGAAACCCTGGCTGGACGGATATATACTGTGCAGACCTCTCAACGTGCCAAGCGGGGTCGGGATTTGCCTAAGAGTTCTTATACAGTACCTTGTATTAGTATCTATTTCAGAGTTGAAGTTGGCTATCCGACAGCTTCCAATTATGATTTTATGATGTGGTTACCGTCTAGTACATCATCCAGGACAAATAGAAGGTTAGGGGAACCAATATGAAAAATGGGCTGGCCGGGGCCGAGAATTCCGAAAATTTATAAAACGTGCCGGCCGATCCCATCCCGGTCATAACTGAGAGAGTTCCGAAAGTCTGAGTTTCCAGTTGTTCATTTATTTCAAAAGGTTTGAAAAGAAGTACTGTAGAAAGTAGATAAAGTGTTATACAATTTGGCAAAGAGTTGTAATTGTCGATCCTACAGTTGTAATTCTGTATAAACTGCTAGATCTACACTGTGGTATCCTGGGAGCAGTGGTATTTTACAAAATGAATAGAAAATTGGTGGATTAACAGCCTTTTCAAAAGGAATATCATATTACCCGGGCCGAACCAGGAAACTTGTGGAAAATGGGCCAACCAACCGGCTTTTTTCAATCGCTGGTTTATTAACTATTCTTCAGTAGTTATTATAGAAATTCTATGATGGTTATGCTTCGTGGAATTACTTGTAGAAGACCGACAACAGCCAACAGAAACAGTTCTATTAGTGTAGTATCGTCTAATATTGGGTAAGTCAGTGAAGAGATCAGTAAAAAGGGGCCTTTGCTTGAACTAAACCTGCAAAAGCCCAGGGCGGACTCATTTAAAACAATAATATATGCGCTTTCTTTATTATGTTTTTCTTTAGCAATACATTTGGACATTTGAAAACTTCCAATATTTTAAAATACCCGGGTAATTTACCCGGTAGACTGACTGTCAGGTACTCCACTCTAGACGTTAGATCGGAGCAAATGTTCCAACTCCCTAATATAGAGTAAACGGCCAGTTATCTTGGGGGCCAAGTTATCCGGAGAACCGAAAAAATGAAAAATCTCAAAAAACCTGAAGTAAAAGTTACACAGAGTGGGGCTAAAGTGATACCAGAGTGGCATGGGTGCCTAAGCCTAATAAAAATAGGACTATTTTTCGAATAAATTACTTTTGCTACTGCACTTTTTTTGAAATTTGGGTTTTTTTTCGGTCCCCCGGATACCTTGGCCCCAAAATACCTGGTCAGAGTAAACAGAATATAGCATAAAGGTATAAAACATAAGCCAATCGGTTTCATTCCAGTCTACTACCTTCCTATCAAACAGCTGCCTCGACTCCTTCGGTGTTAGGATCACAGCCTCCTCCGCCTTATTCAGAAATACAGGAACTAAATGAAGAAGATGAACAATGTTAGAATAAAGAGAATAGTTTATTTTAAATAATATGATCTCTTAATATAGAATATTCATTGTGAACATATTACGGGTTTAACCATGTATTTCAATAAATATTGTTGTTTTGTATATTCTAAATTGATGATGTGAAGGTTTTGTTAGCTGAACCCCGATAAACTAACCATTCGCTTCTTGGTACAGCTGCGTAAAACAAGGCCCCGCCCAACTTTAAAAATCACAGCCCCTCACTTGATGAATCGGATTTTTATAGGGTAGCTCCAGGGTACAAGGTGCCAAACATCGGTAATTCATACATAAGTCCGGGTCAT
Organism: Phasmarhabditis papillosa; assembly: GCA_034691345.1. Lineage (NCBI taxonomy): Eukaryota > Metazoa > Nematoda > Chromadorea > Rhabditida > Rhabditidae > Pellioditis > Pellioditis papillosa. Next base: position 10,225 of record JAQGAV010001229.1, read on the forward strand.
ATTCTTGTATGCCATTGTAGCGAGCCGTATGTCAACATGATATCCGGTACTAAGAACACGGTGCGCCAAGAGTGGCAAATGAAATAAGGGGCGGCTCTTTTCACACAGCTCAACATTTTGCTACAAAAATGTCATCTGTCCTTCTTTTATTAATGGGTCGCATCAGAAGCAGTAATCAACGTAGTCATTCATTTGGTTTGTTGCACGATTCCTGAATCAACTTTTCATCCCTTTTTTATTATGATTACGTCATTGAAAAGAGCATAGTCGGATCTATGCGCCTGAGTTTTTTCAAGAAAATTCGTTCATGGATTTAGTACTTCCTTCTTGCGTGAACAGAATGGTCTGCAACAACTCAGGTGCATAGATCCGACTGTGAAATTCAGAAATCGTCACAATAGAAACGGACATTTAAATTTTGTTGCGGGACCAGTTACTATTTTGAACACTGGCGAGCCGTGAGAATTTTTCATACAAAATTTGATATTTCAGTCAATTTGTTATTGAGGTAACATTCAACGCAATTGCTTTGACAATATTGTAATATATTTATTCTAGAGACAACCATTCGACTTATCTCGAATGAAACCCGAAAAGCGAACGAGACTAACCGTATATCGACCCATGGGGTTATAACCATGGTATCGATATACGGTTAGTTTAGATTTTATTTCTTAAAGGACTATAAAGATCGAATTTCTGGCAATTAATTATTGCACCATATCATAAGCATCGAAATGAGGTGGTAATATACATTGTTTTTTTTCGCCAACTGGAAGTTTATATGGTTAGTGAGAGTACATCACTGCGCCCAATTCCGCACTCTTCTTAACAGTGATGTGCATGTTGAGTTTCATATTTTCTTATTTTTATGTTTGGATAAGCTAATAGTTGGTTTCTTTATCAATACAATTTCGAACATACTCTTTAATTATTTCTCAAATACTACTGTTAAGGCGACATGGTGCTCTGAACCTCTCTTGAATTGACCGCTAGCATGATGCTACTCGGTAAACGCAGGCATTATTTATTCACAAACTAAGCCCAATCAGTTAGATATTCATTCTTCATTTTGTAATTATTCTACTTCTTTAAATATTTTCGACTCACAGTTCTATTTAATCTTTTCCGCTTTTACCAATAATAATTAATTCCAAATGATTTGTCACCACATAATTATATCACAGATAGTTCTTAAATTTCATCTATACTGATCCATTTCTCAAAAGCTTACTTAAACGTATTTAGAAATATGACCGGTGCTCCTTTCGTGCCTCCTCATCAAGCCGTTCTTCAGTCTCCTGAATTGTTGGATAATAAGATGGCCGAAAGGATGCCTATTAACAGACAAGAAATACCGCCACCAGTGCCTAACAGAAGAAGTGTTTATAATCCGGAGGTTTGTAGCTTTTTATTTTTTTATAAATGCGGTGATCTCGTGACTTCAATAGTTCAAGTGAATGCATATATGTATTATTCCATTTTTACCAACTCATCCTGGATTAAATCATGCCCCAACTAACTGTCGTTACCAGTGTGACATAATTGATAGTTTATTTTATGTCTTAGGTAGCTAGTGTAGAGCAGCATAATGTATCGCCTGCTAGAGATGATGCCCAACCAGCAGCAAATTATAACCACTATCAACAGGTAAATATCGTCAATACAGTTACCATTTCACCATATGTTAATGACTGCCGACTATTGAATCAGCGCTTCAAGTTACGTTTGTGATGGTCAAATAATTGCTTGCAGGTATCTAGTACAGAAGGCGAAAATCGGCCACCAGTTCCCCTTCGAATTACCAAACACGATTCTGTGCCGGTGCCTCAAATGGAAAATTATAATCACTATCAGCAGGTAAAATTATTGCGCTAGCTATTATGTCAGTTCACAGTACACTGCTTGGTCAGTGCATGCATTACTGCTTAAATTAAACATTTGAGTGTTGGTAATCTTTTTCATTACAGGTTGAACGGAACAATCAGCAGTCAGCTCCACTCCAAATGACTAAAGATGATGCTCCACCCGTGCCACACAGTTATCGCCACTATCCACAGGTTAGAAAATATTTCACCTGTTTGATTACTTCACTTTTTGTGTTAAGGGTGGGGTTCAACATATTATGTACCGCTAAAGAATAAAATCATCAATTCACTCCTTCTAGGTTACTCATGCAGACCAAGAGAATGTGCCACCTGTTCCATCTCATGTTGCTAAAGAGGCAGTTCCGCCAGTACCTCATCATCTACCATATCCCGTCCAGTACATGCCATATCCTCATCATTTGCTCTCGTGGTATGGCCATCAACACCAGCCTATCTACGATATGAGTCATCTATCTGCGGCACCTCCTGGATATCCACACAAGTATCTCGAGCTCGGTTCGACTCCACCACCGGTTACTTACCCGAGTCATATGAGTGCCTACTACACTCCACAGAATCCCACATTGAAGGCAGAGCCGACTACCAGTTCCGGTGAATCCGGTGGTACGATCTACAATCCGCACACGGACTCAATGGTACCCGGATATGAGAACTCAACCCCGTATAGACCAATGGATATGACAAGCAGGCCTAAGGAAGAAGGATATGTCAGGAGCGCATCACGTGGTTCTAGTGACGGAACCAGTACACCAACCCCGAATCATCGGCAGTACGAAGTGAGTTGTTGTGATGTAAATTATGTTATGCTAAAAAGAGTATATATATATATATAAATATTTGTAGTTATAGCCAGAGGAAACGGATATGTTTAAGTAATAATTTGCAATAGTCTTTTTCTAGAAGCGTAAACCATACAACTGTGCCCTGTGTCGCAAGAGGAAAACTGTGCTGGGAGAAGACCGTGATGGAAAGCTGATTTGTAGGTATGTAACGTTTATCCTACCACATGTCAGATCACTGTAGTGATCTGAGTCTGACGACTTCCACCTAAATATGAGGTGTAAAAATACCAAATGTGACATTGTCGACGTGTACGGTTTAGGAAATGTTGCGAAGCGGAAGGCTATGTTAGCGCTGTGAAGAAATCCCCTATGGTCCCAAGACGCACTGAATCAGAGGTAGGTAGTGTTTACGCACTATTCAATTTTTTTCCTCGTTAAGATTGGAATATTTTTAAAGGAAGCTATGGTTCCTCAGAGGTTCCAAATTTCAACAATTTTCTTTTTAGAAAAGCTTCACCTGTTCCAGTTGTCAGCAGCAGCGTGAACGCCGACATTTCTTTAATGGAGAACTGGTCTGCAGGTAGCTCATTACTTGAATTTGATTAATAAAATCCGTGTTCTTCAGACAGTGCTACTATGCGAAAACAAATCATGGTAATAATGGACGTGTAGAGAAGGTCTGTGATAATTGTAATATCAAACAACAACCAGACGTCAAGGTTTACAACAGATCGAAGTTCAATGAGATGCTTTGCCAGTAAGTCTTTTTTTTGACTTTGTAGTAGGAAAATTGTCAGTAACTTTTTCATTCGAAATAGTCACGGTTTTATTTATTTGCTTCGTTTTAAAAAAACCTGTGTTCACCTGCTAAAAATATCAAACTGTATTAATCGTGAATATTCAGTAACTGCTTTCACTACAAACTTCGCAACGGAGTGTCTCGTCCACTAGAGCTTGGTCCCACATCAAAACTATAGGATTATTAATGACAAGATTATAAGATAGCAGTTGATTTATTTTGTTAATTATATTGAAAATGTTTTTTAATGTTATTTATACTAATTTTTCGTTTTAAGCTATTAATATTATTGTATTCTATTTGATGAAAATAAATGTAATTTCCTAATATATGTTTCTTTCTATTTTTTTTTTGAGGGAAAGGTTAATAGGAAATCATGTTAAAGCTTGGTGTTAGTCCAAAGAAGGAATTCCCTGGAAATAGGGTGATGTTCATAATAAATGGAACTAGTCCAAAGTGTTAGTAAGATTTATAATAACTAGTTTCATATGCAGAGGTAGGTAGTATTGATTTCCGTGGTAACACTCTACCCGTTGGTCGTATTGGTGACGCCGATAGCTGTAGGCATTTTACTGCTCACTACTGATTGTTTATTCTAAAATAAACTATATATTACAAAAGTAGAGAAGAAAATAAACCTTGACGTATACATAAAATGGACGAGTCAATTGCCATCCAGAAGAAAATTATAACTAAGACGAAATCATGTACGGACGTAAGTACGCTACGCACTTAATTTAACCACAAATAAATTCCAGAAAGCTTTCACATGTACACTTTGTAAAAAGGTTAGAGAAAGGAGGCACTTTTTAAACGGAAGACTTGTCTGTAGGTATGAAATTACTTATTTAAAACACAGATAAATAGTACCTTTCAAAGTTCGCTAAACATTTCAGAGCTTGCTACTACAAATGCTTTAAAGAAGAGAAGAAGGATAAATATTGTGAAAATTGCGGCCTAATAGCTGATAACGCGTATTTTCGATCAAAATTCAACGAAAGATTGTGCCAGTAAGTCAACCAGAAAACTTTCTCTTGCTAAGTAAATAATTTTAGCAACTGCTTCCATTACAAACTACGGAATGGTATACCACGACCAAGACAAATTACACATATCATCATTAGTAAAGAGTAACTTTCGACCGGCTGTGAAAGCACATTTGGAAGACGAGATGAACACTTAATATTGGTACCTGTCTTATAAAGGAAATAAAGAAGTAGTGGTTATTTCAAAAGCAAGAGAACTATTATTAAATGAAGTTTATACAAGCAAAAACATAACAAATATGAAAACATAACCGGATGGGGCGACTCAGTAGCATTGATGTCTTCTAATGAATCCTGGACAAATCTTCAACTATTTTCAAAATATCATCGGGAGAAGAACTGGTGCTCCCTTTAACAAACTTTAATTAGATAAGAACAAGAAAATCGACGTACCAGGAATAACTAAATCTTGGAAAACCTGTGCAATTTTGTCGCGAGGCCATTCAAGTACGGACTCAATGAGATCGCCATCGACAAAACCTCGAGCCTGAACCGAATTACCGATGACAAAACAACTATGTCAAACTAACGACATCAATATGCTTCTTTTTGTGGAACTGTCGATAAGTTGCATGATCCAGCCGCATGCAATTGTTCGTCTCTTTGGCCACCCTCCTTTCTAATTCAGTCAGGAATCTTAAAATTAGATATTATCAGTTTATCGAAGACTACTACTTACGCATGGAAGGCTTCGGAAACTTGGACGACTAAACCAATGGAGCCATCTACTGTTCCATAAAGAATTGGCTTATCGATGGGAAGCTGGTTGTCTACGTGACTGGAGACGAGGGAACCCTTTCGAAAAACATTCACGACTTCACCCAGATAATATTGTCCGGAGTCCTGAGGTACAACATTGATTCTACATTAATATGTAGGATACCCTGCAATTGCAGTGTACCCAAATCACTAAACGTTACCTTCAGCTTTGTCCTTTCTTCTGCGTTTCCACGGTCAATTTCACCAGAAAACAGATTCATCTTAGTCTCAGCGCCAATGCAAGTCTCTGCATCGATAAATTCAACTGCAGTCATCCAAACCTGACGAAAGTCTCTGAACAAATAACACTAGAGGAATATTCAAATAGTAAAAACCTTGCAACTTCTTCGAATGAACTCTCCAGCGTTTTATAGCTCAAGATGCACATAGACCGCATCATATCACCAACGACGACCTGATCACCCTGCACTTTCAAATAAAGAGCCGCAATGAAATTGAAATGTGAGCACTCCAGTCGAAGTTCTGGTCGATCAATCTCTGGCCATTCAAACAGCCGAACCGAGCTAAAACAGTACAGCTCAAAGGTGGTCACTTTATATATATATACCTATTAAGGGTCACCAGGAGTTTCGATCCAAGAGTAGCAATTGCATAGGGACATCCCTTAATTTCCTTTTCCGAAACTTTCGTTAACTTATACCGATCTTCTCCAGACCCGGCTTGGAAGATAATAATTCTGCCCTGAATACATTGATTAATCAAATAAAGTGGAGAATGTTTACAATGCGGGATTCGGTTTCGTCGTTATAAACCATAGCGGTTCCAACAATGTAGTAGGTATTTTTATCTTCGCCAAGACGTGTTGAATGAATACTAAATTAGCAGGTAATACATCAACTATTCTTTAAAAAAGACCTGCATGCATGTTCGTGGGGAGCAAACTCGTGACAGTGCAAGGGCTCATAGGTATTGTGGTCCAAAATTATCAATGAATGACGTTCAACATCAAATCCATCAGGAGGATTAGCTCTAGCTCCTGAAGATAATGTTCAAACAGATTGCAAGAACTGTCGGCCGGGCTATTTTTTATGGAAGGCGAAAAATAATTCTAACATTTGAAATAGATTAACCCGACTGAGTTTCGAATAATTTTCGACATTAATTGATATGTAAATCATTTGAATTATTTACTATATTATTAAGATTCACACCTGTTTCTGGTTTACTAGAAGACGTAGACGCTTTGGGGAGTGCTTTGGAAATAGACATTCTGTCTGAGCACTAAATAAGAACAAGTTTCATGACAGCTTAAGTCCAGTGATTACCTCATCTCTATAAACAAGAACTCCCAGTGTTCCTGTTTCCTTCTGATGTACGATCCTTTTTGGAGATTCGCCAAGGGGAATTGTACGAATATGAAGCTTTTGAATATCATCGACTTTTCCAATGAAGAGTCTCTCACCATCAGCCATAGCCAAACAATTTCTGTAAAAGTATTCAAAAATAAATAAACAATTTGTAGCAAACTTCTCACCTAAATGCATCAGAATTCAACTGACAGATCTGATTTAACTGCTTGAGATTCACATTAGAAAAGACGAGCTTGTTACTTGACGAAAATATCACAACAGGTCGATCAGAGCAGGCGAAAATGTGAACATTTCCATTCGAATTGAATCTGTGTAAGGAAGGTGGCTGTGTTCCTAGAGATGCAACCTTTACATCACACAATGCACCTGAATCATGGATTAAAAATAAAAACATGTATCTGAGGAAATACCAGTCGTGGGGTCGACATTATAGTAGTAGAGTGTTCCATCTCCTAACGCAACTAACAAATGAATAAGTCTGTCCATTTTGGTAATGAGAATAGACCTAGGAAGTACTTCGACCGGTAATTGCTCTTCACAAATCTAAACTATCAGGATACATGTTGATTTTTAGATAACCCAACCGTTTCAAGCTTCGGAAGAGATAATAATGACACACTATTATTTGCGGCAGCCCAATAAGTCAAGGCAACCAGATGAGAAGGTTGGTTTGCTTCTGGAACAAGAGAGTACATCGATACACAAATGAAAACCAACCAATTGAGCTTATATCGACGCAGGATATCTCGTAAGGCATTTCACGAGTAGCTTCTTCCCTAACAGTCATTCCATCTACAATCAGGTAGCATATAATATTACCGCACGTAATAGCTATCTGAACAATAAATTACTGTAAGTTTATACAATGATCATACTTGTCCTGTGGACGTGTTCGCAGAAACTAAATCGATTGGTCGTGGGGGAGTCCATCGCACAGTGGCCTTTCCTTCCGAACAGATTATAATTCCAGAGGAGACAACCTAATAGTAGATACAAATGGGTAACACACGGAATTTAGTACCTGGATGACGCTTGAAGAATTGTCAATACAACCCGACCATATGGTGCTTTCAGTGCCAATAAAATCTGACAAATAAACATAGAGTATGAACTACGTCATAATTACCAAATAAATCGGTACTCTCCAAGACTTCACCATCAATTTTGATGAAGTAAGTTACTGAATCCAAGGACACGACAATGAAGTTATCAAAATTAGATCCAACACGTAACGAGAACAATTTCTGAACAATTTTTTCGAACAAGACAAACGAGTGAATCATACCTTAATACCTTCAAGATCAGTAGTGGCCATTTCCTCAATTCCAATACCATTTCTAATAATTCGCAGACTGCCGTCTTTGAACCCGCCTGAGCAGGTAACAAGATGACTCTGACCATCAGTTTCGATAACTGTCATATCCCTAATGGGCCCAATATTGGTATAACAGTCAAGTACCTGAACCCATCAATTACTTACAAATTTTGACTACTCTTACCGTAACGAAAGAATTTCCTTCGTTTGGTTCACTCTCCAGCCTAACTAGCTGGGAATCGCCGAACCTCGAACCAACAAAAACAACCGCGTTGTCCAGATACACCACACACTGAGCTATAGAAGTTTCACCAAGATATTCCACCTAAATATGTAAATTAAAAAAAAACATTTGTTAGGAATCTATATAAGGATAAGTTGTCAAATCCCACCTTCATATCGCGTACGTTATAACCATCTTCCATTCCACTATCAAGATCAAGTAAAAGCATCATTAAGCGACCGGACTGATCACTAATCAAAAACCTAAAAAATACAGTAACAAAATGATTACTGTAATAAAATAACCTCTTTCCATTTGCATCGATAGCACCATAGCAGACTATCTGCGCATGGGCCATAAGAGCAGGAGAGATTGAAATTGTTTCTTGGCGCTCATCTCTGTATAAAGAAAATATATATGTAAACTAATTTCAAACAATACTTGTAATATAATAAATTTTCCTGTCCAACAACGACAACGCCACAGTACGGATAGGGAACGGGAATGAGCATACATGCCTCATTCTCGATATTCTCCTTTAAAGAAAAGATAATAATTCAACTGCCTCATAAATAAAGCTTACAAGCTTATGAATCAGCTTTAATTCCTTGTCGATCATATTCAGCTCGACCACTTTTAGGTGTCTTCCGGAAGTATCCTGCGCAATATACGCTATCTTCAATTCATCGTCTAAATTCAATTAAGTATATAGGTAAACGTAATATAAGCTACCATCACTACCCATGAATGTAAGATCCACTACGCGAAGATCTTCGAACCTCGCATTGAAGCATTTCAATTCATTACCATCAGCCCATTTAACTACTTTTAGAACTCCTTCGTTTATTCGAATTGCAATAATCTAAAAAAAAATCACTGTCAAATGAAACTTCACTCTGCCTACTCCAGATTTGTGAATTGTAATGACAATTCCGTGCTCACTGGGACGCCCAACTCGATCGGATAGATTTCCTGCGGCTCTGGTAACTACAGTCCTTTCTATAGTATCCCAGCCAAGAATTGAAATCTGATGTTTTGCAGTAAATACCAGCAAACTATCTCGAGACTGAAAATTAAGAAATGTACTTCGATTAATTAATACCAAACCTCTCGCTCAGGACGGAATAGTTTGATAACTTCGATTCTACCAAATATAGGAACTTCGAGTAATAGTTTTAGGCCATCACATGTGACCTTGTATATCTGTATCCGGTTTATCTTAGCAAGAACAAGGTTTAGATCATCAATATCTAAATGCATAGATTAATATCCAGTGAGAACAAAGCTGCATGCAACATAATAACACACATAATATGCTAATAGTAATGTACATAAAACTTACCGGTAAAATTACCAACAACAGCATCTGTAACGACTGTTGGTTTCTTCGCGGAAACAATGTAATTGTGAGACATTGATTCCTAGCGAAAATCAGCTCCACTATGTATCTAAACAAAAAGACTGAGGTATGCTGAACATATTTTGAGAAAACAACATTTTACACAAAAAAAAACATTGAGAAAAACAAGAAGAAGAAAGCCAAAAATTTGAAAAACGATTCGAATAATTTCACCACCGCCTCCCCAAACCGAAACTTTTGAATGCTCTATCGAGCGGAGAGCGGTCATTTGTTAGGACCCAGGACTTTGTCGAATTCCAACGAATTTTTATGAAATATACAGTTGCCGTACAGGACATGTTTCTGGTCTACATCGGAATCTCTAATGTATACACTCATTCCGGGAACTGCACAACTTTGCGGCCCAGTCCTCACTCTGACACACTAGAAAGAACATACCAAGTAGCCCACAAATAGCGAAGATAATTTAACATCTTCCACATTTATTCATTTTATAATTATTCGAACACTACATAATTAAAAAAAACAAATGGCCAGCATATAGCGTAGCGATTATTAGGGAAATATACAAACATACACTCGGTTTGAAACAACAATATGGCAAGAATACAAACAAAAAACATATCACAGTAATTTCCCGTTGCGTAAAAGTCGAGCACCAATAATCTACAAACGTACAATGATAAAACTATGTCAATTCAATAACAGCCTGCAACGTAAAAGGAATCAATTATAACATGGTGATCAAACGAACCTATAAGGATCTTCCACAGTCTCAATGACTTGAGGCCTATCTCCTTCACCTGCAAAATAAAACATTTAGAAGAAATGAGAAAAACATAAGTTCAATGGAAATTAAGAAAATATAAATTGTGTTACCTGTATGATGCTGCCTGACGTGCGTTATTAGATTGTCATGCCGTGAAAAAGGTTGAAAGCAGACAGTGCATGAGAAAGGTTTCTCTCCTAAAAGTCATAGGTATATTGTTCCTCCAAATCCGAATCCATTGTTTTCTTATGATTCTCTTCCTAACCTGAGTGGCTTTTTTCGTGCCGCTTGAGACTGAAGTTGTTTGAAAATCGCATTTCACATTGTGAACAGCCATATGGCTTTTCCCCTGAAGTAAGCTTTTATAAACGAACGGTAATCAATGCATTAAGTAAGTCAGATTGGCCCTCATAGCATACAAGAATATACTTTGCTAGCTGGCAATTGTAGATGAGTATTGTTTACGATAGGTGAACGAACAATATTTAGTCGTAACGAAATCACCTGTGTGAATCCTTTCGTGTCGAATCAGGGAGCTGAATTGACTAAACCTCTGGTCACAATACGAGCATTCAAATATATTATCCTCTAAACCTAACAGTTTCTCTTCTCTAGTCACAGTAAAATTCCCTACTTTTATTAACATTTTGGTGGGAATGTAGATGTCCAAGTCGATTGAAACGTTTCCCACAGGAATTGCATTTATACTTGCGATATCCACTGTGCATTCGAATATGATGATGAAACTGATCCTTATTCTCAAAGTTAATAACATCGTATACAATTGGGAAACCAGGTACTCACCTCCGAAATCAGCCCGCATTCCAAACATATGAAATTATCGGGGTAGGTAGTTGACGCCTACGAAATATATTATAAATAATCAAGGACGAGGAATCTCACACTATTTGGTATACATCGATTTCTTCCTTTTGATAGCATTTCGGCCATGGATTCAACTAAAACGAGGAATACAATAAATAAAAAGCTATGTTAATGATACCTTCTGACTTCATCGATGAACTGGCTTCATGATGATATCTTGAGAGAGCTTCTTGTGTGTTCAATACTATAAATAAGCAGTTTACAATATGATGCGAAGCTATAAACCTTTACTATCATCTGAACCATAGACGTTAGAACCATTTTCGTTGTCTGACTTTTGAAGATGTAAATCAGACTAAGAATACTATTGAGAATTAAACAACACTATAGTTATCTAACCTGTAAGTGGTACACTTTACATTTATGCGTATACTCGTCATCTTCTTTGACTCGTTTCCGTCGCATCCTGTAATATAATTATCATAATTGAATAAAGTATATATATATAATTCTTCGAACTCTTGGACGCTGGTCAAGATAATTTACTCAATGGAAAGATGATTTTAACATAACTTTTCTATATAGTAATCAATGTTTAAATAAAAAACTAAAAAAATTTTCAATTTGGTGTGAAGCCGTATGATAAATTCTCGCCGGGTTTTGAATTTGGTGAATCATTTTGTGAGTTTTTATAAAAACTCATAAAAACGATTTCTATAGGAAACTCTCAGAAAACAGAACCGGGGAAAACAAAACTATTTTGAAGTTAATTTTTCAGTTGAAATAGTTCGGTTTTTTGCGAGTCCAATGGAAACAAGAGACAAGCATGAGGTAGCTACCTTTAACAAAATGTAATACTGAAGAGTGTGGTGATTCATTTAAGAATGCTGTTATTTGCAGGTATTAAATGCGGTTGGCAGTGAATGCAACTAAGCTTCATTCGATTTTGCTGACTTTACATACCATGATCAGTCACGGTTGACGTTTTTTAAAGCTTACAAGTTGCTAGTAATTGTTAAAGTTTAAGTTTAAGAGTTGTTAGTAATTACCTGTATCGGTAAGAAGAACAAAGATGCATCATTACCGGGAACAGGGCTCGACATTCGTCGGGCCGGGCCGACATTTCCAAAACCCCGGGCCGGCCCGGGTTTGCTTTTTGTTATTATTTTTGACAGAAAATGACATTTT
>JAQGAV010001230.1:0-22508 GCA_034691345.1 Phasmarhabditis papillosa
ATATATATATATATATTTGTTATAACTCTATATCTCTATATCCTTTTGCTAAAAAGTAGTTATCCTCTAGTCTGAACAATCCTCTGACGTATTTCATGCATTCCTTATTACACAAAAACAAAGAAAAGTGACAAATCGCCGTACAGAAGTTGATATAAGAAAGTCATCGACTATGGGCAGGAATGGTAAATTTGCCGGCCGGGCCGGCCCCGCTTGACCTACGCCTGACTAGATGTCTCTAGTGTTACATAGAGCTTTGGCCAAATTCCTGAAGGAACGGGGCAACATTCAATAGAGCCTCCACTACCGTAGTAATAAACTTAACCTAAAATAATTTGACGCTCTTTATTTCAGCCTCATCTGCCTCTAAGCCGCCTATTCCCCGCCCGTCCGCGGCGACTAAAAAGCCAGTTGATGCGCAGCCAAAGAAGACAATTACGAAGCAGAACTCCACTACTGATAGAAAGGTAGGCGAAAACTAAGTACGAACGTTAATTAAACGGTAATTATTTATTATTATTAATTATGGGGGGTCTACCGGTTTATAAACCGAAAAAAACTAGTTCAATGTTGCCAACTATCAGGAAATAAAACCGATGGTAATTCCAACTTTGCGCCGCGAACACTTGCGCAAATTGGCGCCGGGGCGCAAATGTTGGGGCCCAAAGTTTATGCCACCAAAGCGATTGAAATAAAAGCCCAAACGAAATTTAATTATTTTGTAAACTTTTCTATTTTATCCGTCCCTGCCGGCTCTTCCGGCTGCTTCTAAGCTCGTTACAGTAGATAAAGAAGCTATTAAGGAGCCAAAGAAGGTGGAGCCTAATGAGGAGACTAAAAAAGTTAGTAAGGTACGGTAAGGAGTATGAGATTTAAAGAATTAAGATTATAAACTAGGATTATTTAAAAGCTTCTTAAGCTTAGATGTAGTTTTCGGATAAACTATTGCTATAGTTTCCACGGCTGAGAAAAGGCCAACCGGACCGGCACGTTTCTCAAGTTTTCGGCTCCGGCCGACCGGTGAAATTCCCAGTCTTGATAGTTTCTATCAAAATATAGGTTTATAGGGCTGTATGTTTTAAGAAAGGCGGTGTTTTATATTATTATGAATATACTTTTGAAGAAAATACTTCAAGTTCAACGATTTCCTTTTATTTTTATATAACACGGCAGTAGACAAGGATACTACTCCTAGTAACCTAACTCTTGCTGCAGACTATATGTAGGATAGAACGGGAAAGAAAGAATATTTATTGACAAACACGAAATCATTCTTGTTTGGCAGCTCTGTAGAATATAACTAGTTTAATAAATAATTTCCGGTAGTTTATTTTGTACTACAATAATTAGTTTAACCTTTATTAATCTATTTGTACTAGGTACATTCATTATTATTTAGTCTATTATCTCACGTGCTTCAACAGTTTCTTCGGAGCCAAAGAAGCTGGCTAAAACAGCGTCGCCAGCGAAGAAAATGGAGAAAAAGGGTAAATCATTTATTAATTTGTATTGAAGTCGGACAAAATTTAGCTAACCACACGGGAATTATTTCCAGCTCCATTTACAGACCTAATTATCCCCTCAGCTGGGAATTTTAAGGACCGGCCCAGCCCTAATAAGGCTGAAATACCTCCTTTTAATTTAAGAAAAATCGATCGATCTGCCAGCAATCGCACCTGAACCAAAGAAAGAGGATCCAAAGCTAGTAGTAACAAAGGCGGAAGAGAAGAAGGTCCCAGCAGGAAAAGGAACAACAGTAACCCGACCAACAATACAGAAGACGGCTGTCAAGAAGCCGGTTGTGACTAGAAAAAGTATGTTTTATTTTTAGATGTAAAGTGTAGGTCTTTAATAATAATGCACAAAAAGTAGTAAAACAATGAAAAAGGAACTACCAGATCTCCATAGTTTGGAAAAGCGTTTGACTTGTTTGTTTAAAATATTGTTTTTTATATATATACCCATCCAGACATTTCGATCTAAAAATAAGTTGAACATGTTTACGGGATTTTACCTAGAAGTTCGGTCTAAAAGCGTAGTGAATGGCGAATTTTTGGATAAAAGTCTGAGGGAGGAATACTTGTCAGTTTTTATTCTTTACAAACCTTAAAGTTTACTCTGTTTTCTGGGTTTAGATTTGGGCTGACTTCTGGAAAGTTATTTAGGCCAGTCCATGTGTCAAACCAGCTTCCCCCGAAAACAGTTAGCGCTGCTGTCAAAAATGCTGATCAGTTGAGGTTGCGTAAAGAATCGGGCAGGCCTCATTTTTGAATATTTTATATTTGTGGAAAATATAAGCTTGCCTGGCCCAATTTGCAAGCCTGCATGCTTAAATTTAGTTCCTTTCATCTTAGAAATGAGTTTATTTCAGATATTCCATCTGCGCCAATAAAAAGCCACTAGAATGCTAATAGCCATTTGCTATAGAAGGAATACAATTATCCATATTGCTTTAGTATATTATTGTACATTTTGTAATATAATAAAGTGCATAGTATAGTTACTTTTAATAGTAAAAATCAAAACAGAGAATCCCGCAAAAGGGACCTTTGTTTGTCAGATTATGGGCACATTTACACCTAAATATGCGGTTGGGGTGGAGTTTTAACAGGCAGATCTGGAGCATTCCGTGAACACCTCTGATCTGTTGTTCTTTTGATTGTTATGTTGACTTCTTCTGAGAGAGACAGCATCCAAATACTTTTGCATAAAACAGAATATTATAAATAATTTAACATAATGAATTTTTATTAGACTAGTGATAGACATCTTGTTAGTTTGGAACGAATATTACCGTATTTATAAGCAACATTGTCTCCCTTATAAGGAGTTCAAATTAGTTTACAAACTTGCAGTTTCACTAACAAAAATAAACTGTCAAGTTCAAATTAATTAAGAATAATAAAACTGTTAATTTGTTATGTTGTTTTATTGTGTTTTATTTTGTATTAACTATAAGGTGGTCCTCCATTTCCCACCCAATTATCGATTGTTGATACTTATGTGCGGCTGCTTTAGCCTAGTGGTTAGAGCTGCGGTCTCTGAATCCGTGAGAATTTGCGGCTGTGGATTCGACTCCCGTAGTTGCAGAAGGTTTAGTTAACCAATATCTAATTTACCCCATGTTTCGTGCCCCCGAAGACTGAACGTTAGAAAGAAACTGTCTCTGCTCAGAAGATCCCGGAATGAATGGACGAAACCCTGCGCCGAAGAAATCTACCGTTATTGTCTTATATGTGCGCTTACAGGAATAGCTATTACTCTTATTATTACTATCAATATAATTATTTCTTTTCTTCTGAAAAGAATTCTTTTTATATAAAATATCTTTACAATGCGATAGTCTTTTTTATAACGCAGTGTCATTTATATAAATATTACACAATCTTCCATTAGCTTATATATTTCATGGAAATGTGCTCTAATGATAAATGAGCACTAAGAGAGAATGACCTTTTTACAATTGATTTATGGAGTTCACTGAAGGAGCAAAAGCAAACTATGTAGCTGCAAACATAGTGTTAGATATGATGAAACTGAAGGTAGCGGATTAAACTTGAGGAATCAAAATGTTCATTATAAATTTCATTTGACTTAAAATTAACAAGGAATCTATTCAGCAATGAAATTATTAATTTATACAAGCATAAAGATCACCTTATTCAGATTGGTGATTGTAAACTTAACGCTATGGTGTTGGCAATCATAAGCGGCTAAACCAACCAGTGGCAGTAATTAAAGGCAACCGGAACGGGCTGTTACTTCAAAAAGGTTTATAGAACCTTATAAGCAAAATGTTTGCAATATGTTATTTAACTGTAGCACTTAGTACTTAAAATAGGCTGCGAATCTAGTTTTAACTCTAATTTCCTCGAACAGGAAACTTTGCTAGCTTATATATCGAAACAAATACATTTTGGAATTGGAATTGTGCCTGGCCTGGCCAGTGATTCCTTCAAAAAATTCAAAATATGGCCCGAGTTTACTGTGAAAATGCATTAAATGTTCAAACGATCCTGTCGACTTGGACTCTGTGTTTAACAATTTCGGATTGAGCAGTATGGTAACCCCACGTCAAGGGGAGAATCTAGCGGACAGGCCCCGGCAGGGCCGCAAGTCTAAAAAGAGGGCCCGGCCCGGCCGAAAAATAGCGGAATCGGGCCGGCCCTTTCCCATTCCTGCCCTACTTTAAATATGCTCCATTACTAAAGTCTGCTCCATTGACTGTCATTTGCTATCAATCGATAATATACATCTGGTGTTTTGTCTCTGTACTCTCTTTATATTTTCTATCTTCTCTGACCTCCCCTCTGGATCCAGTCGGAGTCTGTTCGGCTCAGTTTTGTTAGCTAGTCATGCTACGTCTTTTATTTATTTTACTTATTCCTTTATTAGATGCGCAGGTTAACAATGATACCGTAACCAAGCCCATTTCAATCGATACAAATGCTGGAGTTACGGTACGGCTTAGTCAGAAGGGACTGGATTATATTACAGGTAGGGACAATATACATAAAGTTAAAGATTTAAATGGCGTTGTCGGAAAATAGAACCGTATTCATTTAGTTTTATATAATATTCCACTTAATATTATAAGTAAGACAGAAAACTAAAGAAGCATGCTAAATCTAATTTTGTAAGACTTGGAAGTTTGTAAATACCGTAATATATTCATAAATATTAAGAAGACAAGGCTTATTTACTTTTGAATAAGACTATATCTAGCATTGTCTTAGTATTTAGACTGCAAACGGCGTCTGTAGTTAAAAGACTAAAACGGACTGTTTAAAACAAAAAACAAAAAGATTCATTTAGTTTTATATAATATTCCACTTAATATTATAAGTAAGACAGAAAACTAAAGAAGCATGCAAAACAACTTCTTAATTTTAGAATTGGCTGCCGATGCCTTTCCAAGGATCCTTAACAACCTCAATCCGGCTGATAAAAAGGTACAGTAATCTTCAATTCAGTTAGCTTTAGAGCACGAATATACTCAACGCGGTCATTATTGCGCCCCCTTGCTAATAGTCGGAAAACAAGACATATATGAAACTACTGTTAAGCCGGTTTCATTCGAAAAATCTGTGATTAGCGGGTTGGGCGACACCGGTGCCGGAATATTTTCAAATTATCCCGTTTAGGGGCGGTGGAAGTCCTGGCCAGTGCCGGTCTAGCAACTAGAATTATACTTTTTTACTTCAGATGGAAAAAGTACGACTTTGGGAAACATTAGTGCATGAAGTAACAAAGCCAAACATAACTGCAAAGTTTCTAGAAGGAAAAGGTACAGCATAATATTCGGCTACAGTAACCTGTTCGTTGTAGGAGTCAGCACTAGACTCCATTTTCCGTTTATCCGCATGTCCACGAAGGCAGAAGTCAATGTATGGATATTCCAATATGATGGTCAGTTAATTAATTTATATAAAAAGATAATAACATTTAAAAGGCTTAGTTTTACAATTATTTACTTTGTGTAATTTATTCCTATCCATTTGTGTTATAGTCTTAGTCGGTGTCAAGATTAGTCCGTTGACATCATTGACACAGAGTTATAGTCCTTGTCAAGGGCGAGATTCGCAGCTAAGAATCCTTGGGAGCAGTGGTCTTATAGTCGGCGAACAAACGATTTGAAAGTCTGAGTGCTCAATTTTAAGCGCACACCATAGTTATATTTCCCAATATAAATTAACTGCTCTGGACTAGTCCGCGTTTGCGCGCGCCATTCTTCAACCGCGCCCCAATAAAATTTGCAGTCCGTACCGTACAACCTTGCATAAGCCTTGGCCGCCGAAAAAACGGTGGATTGGGACTGTTTCTTTTAAAAGTACATTTATTTAAATCTTAAACCGCCTTTATTCTTATACCTAGAAACCTTCTTGTTGTTACAGACTAAACATAGAAATGAATATTCCTTCATATAAAATCACTTTCTACATTTTATGCAAAAACTCCATTATTAGAATTAAAGGACTGTTGTTTTCAGGAAGTTTCATAGCAGATTTGCACAATTTTACAATTGATATGGATATTCATTACTCAAGAAATGAGACCACACATAGGAATAATATTACTGTAGGTTATAGACAATAGAGTGGAAGAATTATATTGTAGAAGATTTTATAAATAACAAATAAGAAAGAAAGTTTCTAGATATAATAATTAGGACTCCTAGAATTAAAACGAAATTATTTTCAAGTCAATTTCGAAATTTCAAAATGTTTTTAGTTGTTCTCTGTGAGTCCTTTAGTAAAAAAGTTAAAGTTAATATTAAAACTAGGGCTAGTTATCCGGCCCGGCCCGGCCCGGCCCTGCCAGAAATTTTGGAAGTGAGGCCGGGCCGGCCGGATAACCAGCTCTGATAAAAATGAACAAAGTTGACAATACTCTCAAAATAAGCAAATAACAATAATATTCCTCTACAAAGTTGGAATATTTCACAAATATTACAAAAGATGTTTAACTACTAACATAATATTTATAGACAAAGATGTTACCTCTAAATACTTTCCAAACAATATAAATAACTATTTTCTTTTTAATCTGATTATAATCTTCTTTATATATTCTTGTATTTATTCTTCTAGGCTCCCATATGTACTGTTACTTATTCTGAAATGACGTTAGTATTCAATGCTGATAATGGATTATCTGCAATACAAGATGAAATAAAAGAAGGGGTGAGCTATAGACAGCAAAGTATAAGATTAGCTTCTGTAATTGTACAAGTATCCTACGGTAGGAGTACGAAGTTCATGGGAGGGGCCAGCCCGGGGAAAAGACAGTTTGCGACGATAAAAAATAGATTAAACTGAGAGTTAATAAAACTAAAAACAAAGTAAAATAGTCGAAGTTTTTTGTGGAGATAGGTTTTTCTAACTATGGTTGTGACAAATTATCTTTGTCGCAAACGGTTCCCTTGTTGGACCAGACCTCCCCGAAGTCAGTTACTACCTTCACGATTCGGAATTTTGCGGGCCAGACCTGGTCGGTCATTCCCTCACCTAAAGGGCCGGATTCCTCCCAAATACCGAGTGAACCAATTTCCATCCCGAGTCCCGTTCCCGATTTCAGTCAAAGGAGCGAATCCGTAAACCACAAAATTGTACCTAGACGAATGCGGGTGCCTGCAATCATCAAAAGCACAAGGGTGTAGTCTTTAACGGACAGGCATGGGCCGGATGTGGACTTATTCGATTCGGTGCTGCAAACAATTTAGTATCTACTTACCCGTGAACATCCCTGTCTAAATCTATGTCTAGTAGATGTTTCCGGTAATGAACGTTTTACTCTAGATCATTTGTACATCTTTTTTGATAGCTTTGCAGTAAAGTGATTTTTATCAGCTTTCGTTCCGGGTCCGAATCTCAGTTCCAGCTAGTGTACCTCAAAAGTTGCAGAACTATCTGGCAAATAAATGTTTCCCTTAAAGGACTATTCACTCTTAAAGGTCTATTTTAGGCAATTGACAGTATCCGTACAGCCATCTGCAAGACAGCAATAGAAGCATTAGAGTATGTGGATGAACAGGATATTTCTAGCAGCTACCAGGAGGCGGAGCCTGTCGGAGAAGGAGAATTCAATGCAGCAGAATTAGGAATGAGTCTATGCAGGGTTTGTAGGGAATTATATCCTGGAATAAAGGGTTATTGGTTATTACAGCGTTGTGGAGAGATAGAACCGGAGTTTTAAGTCAGCCGTTAGCTAAAAAGAACAAATTGTTTTAAATTGAAGCAGATCATGTGGTACAGACTGAACTTGGCCTAACACTCCAGTGAACGTAATCATCCAGCTGCCAGCCTTGTCTGCGTGCAGAACGGCCCGTCCCTGCCCGTTAAATGATGAATACCGATTTCCTCTGGCAGCTTCCGGGCCTAGCGCCGATGCCTGTAGACTGCCTGGCCCAGGGGCCGTCCGAGGGCAGCTTGACGAATACCGCCGCAGCTCACAAGGATCCCTTCACTTTGTTATCCAAAATACAACTGAACATGTTTTTTTCCAATTAAAGCATTTTTTCATTGCAAAAAGAGTTAGAAACTTGATTTTAACCTACTATTTTCAGCCGGAATCCCTCCTACCCGAGACTACTCCAGCAACTCCTCCAACGACATTAAAGGACTCTTTAAATGATACCGTAATCCCAAGTGGCACATGGGGCGCCAATCTAACGCTTGCCTACCCACCAACTTTTAGCAAAAATGTAGGAACTTATAGATTTTCTAATTGTCTAAGTTTGTTTTAGGATGTAATCTTCGGAATCGACGGGGGCGCAACACTAAATGGAGAAGGACCAACCGAGGTTCACAGACCACCAAGACTCAATACGACCGAAATGAATGATAAGGCTAGTTGACAGCCTAGTTATGGCCAGTAATGGGCTATTAAAGGGCTGAACCTGGCCTGTAGATATTGGTAGGACCAGTCTGTTCTCAGTCCTTTGGTCTTTTGACGTAAAATGTGTTTGATTCACAAAACCCAGTGAGCGTTTGTATTCTGATAAGGTAGCAAGCTTCTATAGCCGACGAAGGAATTGTTTGTAGTTAAAGGTTTATTAACTAGTCTATTAATGTTGGATAACCGTTCGTGTACAAAAATGTGCTGTAACAATTAATACCCGACCCAATGACAAGTTCAAGCCACTTGTCAGTGATTCTAAAAAATTGATGAAGCTTCTATAGAATATCCCAGCTGTTTTTATCCAGTATCTAACGTCTTGAATTTACCATTCTGTTTAGCCGTGGAGTAGAGGTGGCGGATAAACGGATAAGAATAGCACTCACTTTTAACAGATTTGCTTATATTTATTAACATAATGTATATTTAGATGGTAGGAATACTTATATCTGAATATGTTCCTAATACTCTTCTATCATTATTATATGATAATCAAATGGGAACTTTCTATAATAGGTTAGTTGGATTATATTCATAATACAAACAACATCAGTTAAAACTTAAGTAAGGAAAATGTACAAGGAATTGTAGGAATTTAGTTTCATTTCTTCTTTCTTTCTTCTTTCGGAATCTTTCAGGATTTCAGGATTCCAAAATGTATTTAACAGGTGTTAGGTATTTATAGGAAAAGATATATATATTTAGAATATCCACAAAGTATAGTTCCTATCAAGAACTAGGCTTCCAGTACAGTATCCCGAAGATATGCGGTGTTAGATAAAATGAATCTGATTTTCCTCTCATTGTTAAATAACACCGCTGCTGCCAAGGACACTGTGCTATAAACCTAACCCTCGATACAGATAAACACCTATCAGGACTTAACATTTTATCTTTAGATATACTCCAGAAGACCTACCGAAGTTTATGAAGAAAGCGGGTAAAATGTTGTGTTCTAAGTGCTATTTAGATGTAACTGCTATACTAACAGAGTAAGCTATATCTGTTGTACCAGACTCCGCAACGGAAAGGAACGGGTCATAGTCAAGTATCTGCGGAGTTCCGGAGTAGTAATTATGCGAGCAGTATAAATGGGGGAATTGCTGACAACGAGTTCGGACGGATCCAGACAAAATATTTAATTAACATTAGATATATTTCTATTTCAGTAAGCCGTTGGTGGAGATTGACGGTAACCTCGGTGCTAGAGTAAAATTATCAGCTAACATTTCTGTTCTTTTCCAAGGTATGTTAGTAAATAGATAGTTAGTACAAGTGCAGTATGTAATTGTTGTGGGTTATATACTTTTTCTATAAGATCTTATAGAAAAAGCGGACCGGTCCTTTTTATTATCATTTGGTATGCCTAAAATAGACTAGAACCTACAATTATAGCGTAGACTTTACAATGAACTGTAGTTTCTATCAGCACAGTATTATGTAGAGAAACGGTGTAATATGAAAATGGTAGTACTTTTAAAGAGTAGGCTATCAATCTACTGATATCCATTCATTTATATACACCAACGCTGCTCCCCATGATATTACACCGGAAACCCTTCCTTCAAGACAGACTGTAAGGGGAATCCATATTCGTCAACAGAAAACATTTAATACCAGCTATTACTATATATAACATAATTACTTTATCAAATAAGTTAACATAATCCTCCTTTAACAATACATCTTTTTTAGGTAGACAGGGACAACACGACCTTATTCACTCTACTGCAGTTCTTCATATCACGGTAGTAAAGCTAATTACAACAATAAATTACTTCAAAATATCATCATTCATACATTTCGGATTCGGATCGCTAAAATATTGCCAGATATCTGGCAGCATTCGGATACAAATACAGGCCCTCACGGCCCTGGCCAGAATACTGGACCCGGACCTGAGAACTAATAAGTTATTTGATTGCCAAGCACGTCAAATAATCCAGTGAACCTTGCATTTTCATATTTTTCTAGCTGAAACCTACTATTCGACATTCTCGTCTTTATGGTGATATATCGCTTACAAATGTAGATTTCAATGTATTCCAGGTAAGTATATCAATAGTTTACTCCACTACCTAGACTCAAATCTGATATGAAACTAGCCGGAGTGCTGTGAATTTTGAAGGAAACTCACATACCGCCCTGCTGATGTCGTTACTTGAATAATGGATATAACCTTAATTAGCTAATGAACACAACAAAAATTATAAACAAACCAGCTACAAGAACATTTCCATTATTTCCAGCTAGGAGTTGGCGGAGTTCTCGCTTCGCCATTAGAGAAGATTGTGTCCGTTATTGTACCTAAGGTGCTATGGCCACAAGTTAAGAAGAGACTTCGATTTGCACTCAACAGAAGAGGTACGTTGTAGAATTCAAGTAACAACGCTTTAGCAAGAATAACTAACAAAAATCAATGAAATCGCATATTTACTAAATGTTTTAGCTGCAAAATTCCACAGGAGTTATTCCAGCCACAGAAAGTCAAAATTATTAGTAATATTCTTGAACTTGCGAAGGTTTTACACATACTAGGAACACTAGGCAATATAACAACTCTTCGATAGAAAAATGGATTATTGTAACCGACCGCGTAATTAGTTCCCCGATTTAAAAGAGCAAAACAAGTCGATAGTACTTTTCTTTATTTAGGAATTCAACTGCCAGTAATGTGTGGAGTTGAATTGGAACATCTTTCTCTCAGATACATCGACCATGCCCTTATCCTAGACACAGACTTTAACTTTGACATTCAGATGTTTGAGAAGAAATTCAAGAGTTACTTGGCCAATAAGGCCAGAACAAACCCAAACCTGCCCACTTATGCCAACTAAATTCACTTATCGTCATGAACTCAGACGGAGAAATAAAGTTTCGCTTTTTATAATCATACTTTCATGGAAGCTATATATTCTAAGGATAAAACCAATCAATGACCAGCACTACGGTCAGATCAGATAGAGACAAACAATACTGTTGGGACCTAATTAGGTTTTACTGAAGGAGACACCTCGTTTCACCGGTGTGGAAATGGTAAGCGGGGCAAATCGAGGCGTCTCCTTCGGTGCTCCCCAATTATCCATTTTCTGTCTAATTTTCAACCAAAACTACGAGAATAGCTGAGGATGGAGGTATTTACCCGAATTTAGTTAGACACTATTTTCAATAAATAAAACAATACATAAAATATTTACTCATAGAACATAAAAACTTTCAAAAATAGATCGAGCAAGAACAGACCTATTTGAGAGCATGAAACAGTGACAAAACGAGCTTGTTAAAATAAATAGGCACTTTCAAAAGCGTAATGCTTCATGCGAAAGCAATTTCACCAGATAAACATATGGACTGAACTAGTATTAAGAACTCGTGGGAAAGTAAATTCAGCAAGGGTGAGGGTTGTTAGAGAATTAAAATTCACAACTGATGTGTGAATAGTTAACATATTATCTTAAATTACAAAAATTCTACACAAACATAAAATAAAATTACAAATATCGAAGTATTACAAAATGGTGCAACGTTTCTTTGCACCAGGCTCAGTCTTCGGGGTGGTTTCGGCAGCAGCGGGGAGATTGCCTTCCTCGGTCACGGCAGCAGCTTCTTCGATTTTCTGAACGTCCTCCTTCACTGCTTCAGGAGTGGGAGTGGAGGTTGCCGACTCCTGCGCCACGCCGACGCTTTCCTTAAAACATGTGCTTACATATTAAGAGCAATTGAGAAACTAACCTTAACCTGTTTGCTCAGCTCAGCAGACGCAGTACTTACGGCGGTCTGTACTGACTCGACAGCCTCCGAAGCCTTGTTGACGCCTTCGAAAGCAGCATTGGAGACGAATTCCCGTCCTTCGAGGAAAGCCCGCTTTGCGTCAGACATGGATGACTGCACGCCGGATTCCAACGATTTCTAAAAAAAACTAGATTAGCGAATTATTTTTACTAATATTAAACCTCAGCCTCGACCGTCTTCTCCACAATAGCTTCTGTGGATTTCTTCACAGAATCTACGGCGCTCTCGACGGCGACGTTCACAGACTCCTAGTAAACAAAAACGTAGGTTAACTACAAAATAAAATAAACCTTAATTTCCTGAGCCTTCTCTGAAGCAGCCGCAGTCCATTCCGCGGCTTTATCCTCAGCTGCAGCCAATGCAGAAGAGGCAGCCTCCTCAGTTTGCTTTAGCTAAAAATATACATCATTGCTGTTTTCACTCGTGTACTAACTGCTTGGCATGAAAAATCCACTGCAGTTTCAACAGCACTGGTGGCAGCTTCGCGAATGGCATCGACAGCCTAGAATCAAATATTGTTCCACGAGTATATGTATATGTATATATATTATAGATATATATATATATATATATATATATATTCCGTAAAACTTACCCCAGTGTGCTTCTGGTGGGGTTCTTCTTCAGGTTCAGGAACCGGTGCTGCGACAGGTTCGACGGTCCCCTTGGTCTCTTCTTCGACCTCTTCCTGAATCGATAAAAAAGTTATTAAAATATCACATCACCACTTTACCTCATCATCAGAGGTCACTGCAGCATCGGCGGCATCCTCGATGGATTGCGCCGCACTTTCAGCAGCCTCGGCGGTGTCCTTGACTAGAGTGGTAGCGGCATCGGAAACCACATCCTAAAATATTATGTTTAGTTTCATTGCACGGAAAACAATTTACCTTAGCCTCTGAAGCAAAGTGCGAGGCGGTTTCCAAAGCGTCGCAGGCCGACTTCTTGAAGTCTTCGGTGGCCTCAGCAACCGCTTCCGATCCATCGTGGACGGCTTGGACCAGGGTTTCGTGGTCATCGGTGGTAGTCTTCTGCGCATCTTCAGTAGCAGTGGTCATGTGCGTCTTAACCACGTCGAACTTCTCCTCGACTTCGTCTTTGACATTATCGACTGCATCGGCAACCTGCAAAAGAAGATATTTACGACAATTTTAATCAAATATATAATTTCAAATTAAGCAAACAAACTTACGGCAGCCTTGACCTTCTCAATGTTTTCAGCCGTAACGTCAGCGGCCTCATTGAACTCTTCACTGGCTGAGCGATCTTGCTCGCCCAACTCTTCGGCCTCAAAAACAAGAATATAATTAATGCACAAAAATCGAGCAACCAACCTTTTCTTCAATTTTCTCCTGAGCTGCGGATGCGTGGTCAACAGCAGACTGGACGGCTTCCTTGATAGAGTCCTACAAACAACAGTCACTTTGTGCTAGGCTTCATAATAATACCTGTGCTGCTGCGACCTGCTGGCTGGCGGACTCAGTCGCAGCATCAGCGCTCTTCTTCAATTTTTCGGCGGCTTCGGCAACGGCATCAAGACCATCGTTGACGGTCTGGGCTGCATGATCTCCAGCGGCAGCGACAGCGTTCTTCAGATCATCTAGGAGTCCCATTGCTTTCTGAAATAAAGTGTTTAAATAAAATCGATCATCAGATTAAAGTTATAAACGAACACGCATTGCGTGACATAACCAGGAATTCACTTCGAAAAACGAAAACGCAAAAATAATCGCAGGAAACGTGCTACCCAAAGCAAGGAGTTCAGGGAGCGCGTAGGCAGTTGATTTTATTGTGGTCACTACTTGCTGCGATAACAACAAGAATGAGAAGATAATCAGTAGAGCAACCTTGCAGAAAATTAAGCACAGAAACAAGACGCCAGAACGTTGACAACACGGGAAACCATTATGAAAAGCAGGTTTCGCAAATTAAATATTTTCGTCGAAATTGAACTCCTCATTTTCACAAAACTTACCGAGCCAACATGCTCCGAGAGCACTCCACCGTCTTCGGAGGGCTCGACAGGGGTTGGTGGAGGAGTCGATTTCTTCTCGCTGATTGCGAGCTAAAATATAAGACATTAATTCAATATTCAATTTAGATTCATTACATGGGCAGCGAAGGCATCCTCCAAATTGTCAATGGCGCTGCTCTGATTTTCGGACATTTTCTCCTGAAACAACGATAATAGCTATGAAAGAAGCATATGGAAGAAGAAGTAAAAAATATCAAAACAAACAGCAACATATAATAATGACTTGGTCGATAATGAAACGGAAAAGGAACATTACACAAACATAAATGATGTACACTTACAACTTGCTCCTGTGCAGCAGGAATAATAGAATCCACGAGTTCCTGGCTTATCTGGTCTAGAACCCCATCGGAAGCCATATCAGGAGACTCGAGCTGAACAAAAACGAACTATTGGATTTTAACCATGGAATACACTGCGTCAGAGGGGATTAGAGTCAAACCGCTGGTATATAATAGACTGCTAATTGAATCGCTCGTGTCAACTAGCGCGATTTATAAATGCATGCGACAAAGACAGCAGAACACCAGCAATGAAACATTGTTTTCAGATGAATTCAGCAATATCTAAGCAATGAGAAATAAATTCCAACTAGGCGGCGAACCGTTCCGCTAGACATAATAACTTCAATGACTATCAATTAGTAGTACGTGGAAAAGGACAACATCGATTGCAACATGTCATTTGTAATTTTCAACAAAAACAAAACATGCTGCAATCCTCAGTGTCTATGTATATGGTCTCTAACGACCTGCGTGAAAATGAAAGTAAATGGCAATATTGCAACTTCGCACTGATATGAGAGCAGAATCATAAAAATAGCCTAATTGCCAATTATTATCCAATCCGATTATAATGAAATCAAACGGTCCAGAGCTGAAAGCTGAATAACAAAATACGTGCATTGAAAAGGTTATATGCTTCCCATCACAACTACGATCCCGCCAATACAATGAAAACAAATTTAATTGACAGTGGGAGAAGTAACGAAAAGAATGGAATTTCACAGATTCAGAGCGCAATAAGCAAAGTTGAGAAATCCAACGGATTTAACGCTGGAAACGGACAATAGCGACTTAAATTAAACGAAAATAAACCTAACAAATTTTTTAGAAAGTGCCTTTTTGGTAAAAACGTGAAAAAGTACACATATCACAGATAAAAACATGAGGACAGTGAACATATTTCGCAACTCTTTTGCCGCCTTTCTCATTTTAGACTTTGAGCTGACGCGCAGCGAAATAGCATGCACAATGTGGATACGCAGGCGGTGAGGTAGATCGGAAATAGATCACTTAAATTTAGCGACTTCAATTCAATTTTTTAAATGTAATGTTTTTTATGAGCAACTTCACGGAGAGCTGAAATCCATTGTGGAAGGTGTTTAACGTGTAATTTTTAAGGAACCGATGCGAAAATTGCTGTTTCGAAAAGAAATCTAAATCTTTGTTTTGGAATGATGCGAAATTTTTTAGAGGAGCTCATCTAAAAATGATGTTGTTTAGCTGTCAAGAGGAGAGCATATAAAATGTGAGCGCTTTACGTGTTGCTGCATTGTTTTTCATTAGCCGTAGTCATGCATTTTTACATGTGACTTCGTGTTTTCAATTTAGTTTCTAAATAGTTATTGGTTTCTTTCTCCACTTATTTGGTTCCAAACAAAGATTTAGAGAACACTGTCAATTGCAGTAGGGAATAAGTCTAAAGTCTGTCTGATGATGAAATTGTGCTTGCTCACTTTATTTTGATAGATAACAACGCGGAATGGGATTACCCCTATGACTAATATTGCCGTTCGACGGTGTGTAATTCGGATTAGGGGGATTTGATGTAAATTTTGCAGAGAGGCAGAAATTTCTTTATAGACAGTTTATGATAAATAGACTGGGTATTTAAAATTAATGCAAGTGTTGATCGGTTTGGACGCTATGGCCACTCTGACACGGTAAATTATTATTTTTGGAATATGGTTAGATACCTTTTTTTTAAATATAGACTGGAAATGCTCAATAATATTTGTGTTGGAAAACTTGATAATGACATATTTCCTATCTTGTTTTTCCCCACTTACCGAAATAGATGGTGATGTTGGCGAGTGATCAGACATTGTAGAGAGCGAATTTCACTGAAATACGTAATAAGTACGTGAAATAAGCTTGTTTATTTGTAAGAAGAAAGGTTTATCTTGTAAGTATTGTTGACTAAATTGGTATTTGAAATACCCATGGGAATACACAAGCTGGCCACATTGGATGAAACGAGTTAAGTGTTTTTAGACCGCAATACACTCATGAAATATTGATAGCCAAGGAACTAAATGGAAGATATTTGTCATTTCTCGAGAGGAGTCGTCGGAAGGCGAAAGTTAATTGGATGAATGGATTGGCTGGATGGATATTGGTTAAAAATGGTAAACCAGGGCCCGGCCTATCTATTTTCATATAGAAGCTAGAAGCAGTCTGTAAATGACCAAGAACAGTCTAAGACGTTGCATTTTGCTGTCAATGGGCTTGTTGGCGACTCTGTGAGTGAGAAGTGGGGGCTGTTTTGTTTCGCTTTGCGTGCCGAAATACAAGTGATTCATTAGCCATCATATATTATTGTTTAAATGAATTACGAAACACTATGTCTATCATGTAAAGAATGCTGATTAAATATAGAGAACACCGATTTTTAGCAGCTATTTCATTTGAAACCTTTTTTTCGGCTTAAACAAAGTTTTCTGGCCTATTTAAGAGCGGTTGGATTAGATTTGTGTATCTTAACAGAAAATATACAGGGTTTTTGGTCCGACTGGTGTAAAGTTATCCAATATTGTACATTACAAAACTTATACCGTTTATTTGGCATGAGAGTAGTGATGGTACTATAGGAAACGAGCACAATGTAGTTCGACAGGACCGGCCCAATTTTGAGAACTCCGTATAACACATGGAAAATCGGTCCATTTTCTGAGAAACGCATTTAACAAAGATTCCTATTTGCTCTCGATTTGAAATATTTCTTTATTGACGTAAAGGTATGATATATAAACTATAGTTTGAGATACTTCCGTATTTGTAAGGAAATTTTACTTTTGATAGTATAAAGGGCTAGTCAAAGGGGTTGTTGCGTGGGTCTGTGGTGACAAGTTCTCTGTTCTGAGTAATGTGACACCGCAGTATGCAAAGTTACAACCAGCGGCGGCTAGGGGGCGAAATATACGCAAATGCACAAAATACGCAGTAAAGAAAAATAGAACTGTCCGTTAGTGGGGATATGGTTTTAGGGTAGAATAGTCGTTGATTTAGTTCGATATTAGACATACTCGAAATCCAAATTGAATAAAAAACGAATCTGTTTGTCCAGAGCAAATGGAAACGCAATTGCAAATCCCAATGAATGGAAATTGGGAATTACAAACTTCATTTCGAGAAGCAAAAGCCTAATTAGCTAAACAAAGGTTGAAAGTGGCAGGGCCAGCTTTGCCTGCAGTCCCGATCAAAAAAAAAAGGGTTATACCATAAATGTGATATACTATAGGGATACAGCACAGCTACTCGAATAATTATTATGACTGATGACTCCCAGGAAAAAGAACTGGCGAAAGCGGAGCTCTATTGAACTGTGAATTAATACAACCGCCTTCAAAATAGATCCGATTTTGGCAATTCTTCTCTTCTAGAAGGTCCTATAATTGTAGTAACGGGCTTTATCTGACCTATGTTACGAATACAAAAGATAAGTTGTAGTTTTCCAAATTAAGAAGATCAACTACATATCTGTTTCAAAATGCTAACATCCTAAGCGCCACGAGTGATAACGATAAAAAATGAATTCGCAGTCTTTGAAAAAGGAAAATGCTCCCCCAAAATAAGCAACTAACACTTTGTGACCTAGGTTTTTACTAAAAACAATACTAAACGGTCATTTTCTCTATAAAGTTGGTTAATTGTGAGTTTATTTTGAGTCTTGGGCGGAGCGGTGTTAGATCTATCTGTGCCCCCTTTCATTGATTCGATAACTCCAGTTGACTGCACTCTCCGACTGTCTATAATATCTAAAGCTATTGAGACATCTGTAAGCTATTTTAACTCGACCAAACAACCAACATATGAAGGGAATATGGAAGAATTAAGAGCTATTAGAAGTTACAGAGAAACTTAGAAAGGGGGCTAAAATATAGGACTCCCAGATATAGTCTATAACAAACAAAAGACTGCAGAGCGCGGTGGTATACGTAGGCTTCGGCAATTGTGTATTAGTCTTTTTCTGGACATGATACAAACTAAAACTAGTACAATAATAAAACTAGTACCGCGCACCGCAGTCTTCTTTTTGTTATGGACTATAGCAGAACTAGCAAAAACGGACCTATGTTAAAGGCGATTGCAATACTTCAGTTCAAAAAAGTTCTGTTTTGTCAGTTTTGTTTACAGGAAGTTCCAAAATATAGTCTGCAGCAGGAGCTAGGCTTACAGTAACCTGCGAAGCAGTGGTGTTATATAAAAAAGAGTGGAAAATGGATGGTTTGGGAATTCTTTCTTCATAAGTATATTCATTTTTATTTGACACTCCTTCTATCCCGGATACTGGGCTGCAAACTAGCTCTTGATATGGATTATAGATATATATTAGTAAATATATACAGGTCTTCATTCTAAATGAAGCAGCTACTATCGCATTGCTCTGCCTACAAACAATGTTATTAGGCGGAAATATTGTGTTTAATGGCCTTTACAAGGCAGTCTATGATTTAGTCACTATAAAATGTATAACAAATACTAAAATTATAAATATATTCATTGTAAATCAATCAATATTGTTAATTCCTTTATTCATTTAAATAATGCGAATACTGTTCTATTTAGAATAAAACGGTAAACAATGATGAAACAAATGGAATTATAGGGTGCGGAATTAGGAACAACCCATATATCCGGCAAAAAAAAGAACATAAGAAAAAAACTGCGTTTAGTATAGGTCAGACCAGACCTCTCATCGGGCCGGACCTTGTAAAAAATCGACGAGCCGGGACGGACCCGATCGGGCCGAAGAGTCTACATGACATGAAAAAGTTATTATTATTGTGGACTCAGTGTCAGGTTATGAAGCGGGGGTCGAGGGTTCAAATCCTCCCCTAAGCGTATAGTTTTGCTATGTTTATGAGTTCATCATTATGAGACTGGTCACCCCGGCAGAATCTGTTATAGTTAGACAAGCTGTTCAAAATAGAATAAGGTTTGTAAGGATACATAAAGAATTATATTATTACTAAACTAAGTGAAGAGCATTAACGGGGCATTTTTTTCTTTTTGTTCATTTTGTGTTGAACTCTCTTTCCATTGTACATTACACTACATAAGAGACTCATCACTTTTGATGGAAAGAAAACCGAGAATTAATGGCAAAGAATTAAATGAATTCATAATGAAATGAGATGCTAAAAGAGAGTATTATAGAAGAATAAGTAGGAGTAGTAATCTATCAGGCCGGGCAGGGGCCAATGTTTATAAAAGTAGCATCTACCATAAAATGTTAAAGGTTTTCGATCAATTACAAAAATCGAGTAAAAGTTCATTTTTTCCATCTAAATCAAAACTTTTCTGTAAGGTAGACATTTTTTATTAGTAATTCGACTACGCTGAATCTGATGGAGAAACTAGTTTCCGAAATTTATTCTATGTAGTGAAATATAGTGCAAAATGACTATTTTCTGAAATTAGCATGAAAAAGCCTCGTCTAGGTACCTTTAACTACGGAACGGCCTGTTCTTACTTCTGACAGTGAGAATGAAAGTCCGACTTGTGGCTAACAAATTAGGAAGTTTTCAAGAAAAAGAAGCCGTTTTGAGTTTAATTTAGACATTAGGTTGGCAGGTTTCCAGGACCGAGCAACGTAAAATTTAACTTCAGAATAGCGTTTTCAGAATTACAAGATACAAAAGGTTTGTCGGAACTCCTGAATCTCTCTGTAAGTTCTCTTTGAATAGATAGGGTACTATGGGGTGTGCAAGGGGTTAACATATTTGTAAACTCCGAAAAACGAGTCTAATTTTATATAGTCTATGTCAAGAATTAGGTTTCGAGCGCAGTATCGTTGAGAGAGACGGTGTTACAATAAAAGTAATGCTAAGCCGGTGGATTAGGAGCCTTTTCTCCAAAAGTACTTTCATTATTAAATCACAAGGATTCTGCGCTGGATACGTGGAATACAGACTATAGCTTAAAGGAATACGCATTATAATGCTTCTAAAATTATATTAATTAACTAATAAAGTTAATTACATAAATATAAATGTTAATTTAAATGTTATAGTGCTCTTTCTAAATGAGACAGTTCTTCTATTGAGTGAATGGACGCGTGATGTATCTCTATTGAATGCAACGAGTATACGAAACGAGTGTAAACACAGGACAGACAAACTGCAAACAGGAAAAGTGTTGGAAATTAATGAAATATTGACGGTTTTATGGTAAACTATGGATGGGACAACTCCTTCAAAACACTGCCTCCTGAGGTAGAAAAGAGTGAAAGATATACAAAAGGCCTTTTTGGTAAGTTGCCTGAAGGTGAGACTCGCAAGTATTTTGAGCCAATCCGGCAGGTTCTCGTGCCGGCCAGTCATAACTTTGCGGCCCGGGCCCCAGAATGGAAGAGAAAAGCCATGTTAAATAATTTAAAGGCCTATTTCGAACCAAATTTCCCCTTCGTATTTTGTGAATACGCAACTTTTTCATAAAAATACGCAAGCTACACGCCTTTTTACTCTTAGATAATAGTACCACTGCTATAGAGACAACCTTGCTTATAAGCAATACTGTTCGACTTTGTCCAATGTTAAATGACCGGGAAATATAATTATATTATTAATAAAAATATTTCTTAATTAATATTCCTGCGATGCTAAACTTGCTAGTTTCGTGCATGTTTTTGGCTACTAAACGGCGGCTTTGCGCCTGCTCGGCCAGTTCAAGTGAATAACAAACAAAGAAAGGAATGAAAAGAGGACAAAGATTAAAGACACGGTTTTTTAAAGATTGTCTGAGAAAGAAGTTAGCTTTAACCAGAGCTGGCCTGAACTTTTGGAAGTCAGGCCGGGCCGGGCCGGATATCCAGCTCTGGCTTTAACTATTAAAACAGTACAGAATGCAGACTTTTCTAGCTGGATTAAAAGTTCTTGTCCTTCTAATCTTCACATACACTTTACATTCAAAGGTGGTTATCTGGCCGGCCCGGCCCGGCCTGGGTTTCAAAATTTCAGGCCGGGCCGGGCCGGTAACCAGCTATGCTTACATTAATGAGAATCAGAATATAAAGGATTGTATTAAATGGTTCCCAGGCAGTTATTTACTTCCTTTAAACAAGAAGAAATCTTCTTTTGAATATTTGAAAATGTTGACCGCGCCTGGTAAAAATACGGAGCGCTTTCGCTGTAAAGAAGTCCAATTTCACTGTTTGCCTATAAATGTACTTGATGATTCTTTTAACTTATATAATCTCTTTTTGAATGTATTTGAATGAGTTTTAAATAAACTCAAAGATTGATTTCATTTTAGAACAATTCCAGCATAACCCCGCAACCATAGTAGCCTCCCCTTATGTAAATCATTTCGGGGAGTGGCCAAAAACAAAACAAAAAAACATGGGGGGGGGGTTCAATTTTGGAATTTGCCGAGTTTATGGTCTTAGAAACATAAGTTACTTAAGAAAAAGCCGATATAAAAAGAGGCAAAACTAAATAACTTTGGTGATTCATCCTGTTTTCCACTCTTTTCCAGCTACTGCTGCTATCATGTGTTACTCCTTTTCTTTCCGGCGCAGTCCTTTATTTTTATTTTTAACACCGCGACTGAACAATTGTTCGTTTAGTGCTGCTCTCACACGCAAACGACAAAGATTAATGAATTACTCAGGGGGGCAGATAGATCGATAACAATCGATATAAAGGAAGTCAGAGGGGGCCAAGATTGTTGAAAACAGAAGAATCTAGCTAGAATAATCAGATTTAGAATAGTTTAACCCTGGCAGGACCAGACCATCCAACCAGGGCCCGGGCAAAATCTTCAATCTGTCACATCTTGCTACAAATCCAACTTATAAGTTTCCGTTTAGGGCCCAGCCGGCCCGAAAACGCGGGCCGTTATGCTATTTTTCGCACTACCCAAAATATACGCTAATTTTTCTGACAGTTATTATCGGGCCCTTATATATATATATATATATTTATATTTACAAGTTGCGCGTGACAGGGCACGTGTTAGGCTCAAGCCCGACCCGCTGGATGGTCTGTGTAGGACAGAAG
>JAQGAV010001231.1:0-22507 GCA_034691345.1 Phasmarhabditis papillosa
ATCAGTGTTCGTTCTACTGACGAGCCCCCGCACTGATCGGGACTGTTTCGTATAGAGCCAGGGGGCGAAACGAAATAATTCTTCTAGTAAATTTAGTTTAATAACGTTATATCTAGCATAACTTCATCACATGATTTTTTTATTGCTATACCTTTTTCTTACCCCAAACCTTACTTATACACATATATTTATTCAATTAAATTTGCAAACTTTTCATTTGAACTACAGTCGGATTCAAAACGAATAATGGAGTGTAGAAAATGATTATCAAGCCAAAACTGCTTGTATGCAATTGCGTTTGGCTTGTACATAATTTTCTACACTTCTTTATTCGTTTGGAATCCGACTATATATGTGTAGCATTTGAAATTTGCGTTTAGTAACACGCAAACTTAGGCTGAGTTTAGGGATGACGCTTACCTTTTCGAACAGGATAGTTGTTAGTATTGTTAACTCGATGCTAATAAGTAATAAACAACTTCTTTGTTTTTACTCCTTACATTGTTTAATTTTGTTTATATATTTTATTCTTAATGTTTTAGAACTATGAGTTCGTGGAGCAATATCAGCACCTTGATTGTTGAATTGGCGAATGGAAAACGTTGTTTTACTGAAAAGAAGGTATGTTTTTGAAGATTTTATTATCAAAGTGGGCAAATATTTATAGACTCGTCATAAGTTTCGTTTACATTTGAGAATAAACAATTTGCTGTACTTTTACAAGAAATTATTGTGTTAGTCTGAGTTAAATATAAAATGTTACCAAAACTTTTATTGAATTTGCAAACTATATAATTTCTATTAAACTTCTTTGACAATTGAAATACCATAGTCATTTTGTTTTCAGCTCCTATCTCGTTACTGTAACTATTTTTCTCGTCTTTTCGAAGATGGTAGTTATGATATTGATACAAATACAATTGCATTATGGGATATAAGCTATGAAGAGTTTAAAGTAATTTTACAAATATTACAAAGAATAGAAGATGGAAATTATAGTACTAAAGATATTATTAATGGTAAGTTCTGTTATTTTATTCGTTCTTACTATATAATCGAAAGAGCAAGCTCGTTTCTTTACAATACTGTTGCAATACAATAACAGTAATAAAAAAGTGTTATAACTTCTAATCTAAAAATTATTTAATTACTTGTTTTATTACTATTACTTACTTCCTTTAAAGCTAAACTTCAATACAAGTTTTGTAAAATATTAATTTCAGTAGATAATGTTCTTGAATCGCTCAGTCTAGCAAGTAGATTCGAATCGCCTACTCTACTACAATATTGTACATCCTTTATAAAACAGAATATAAAAGAAATGGACAAGTTTAGATGTTTGGAATATTCTTTACAGACTCGATGTGAAGACTTGGAGGTATGAAAAAGTAAATAGTTATTGAGCACGTCTTCCTTAAAATAATGATACTCAATTGGAACTAAATTTCTTATATTCAATATTTGTATGAGAACTAATTATATATCTAGTTGCTTATTAAATGAGAATATAAAGTATTTACACATTATGGATAACCGTTGACTGTTAGGAGATTAGTTATATGCAATCATTTTTTAAATATTTCTTTTCCTTCAGATTGTTCTCGAGCAACACTTTGCCGAATCAGTTGACCAGGAGGAGACTGCCACTACTAGGTCATTTCTTACCGCAAACAAACTTAGAATTAGCCAATTGTCCCTTCAAGCGCAGAGTTTTATTCTTAAAGTGGTCATGGACGCGGATGGTCGAAAATCTATCCGATTGAAATTTGAAAGATCTCAGAAAGAAGGTCTGGATAAGAAAGTTACTGACCTAAGGAAGTCTCTGGAACAGAAAAATAAGGAACTCGAAGAGACCAAAATGTCAGTTAACACGAAAGAACTGGATCAACTGCGGGACGATGTGAAACTGCTCAAGGACAACATGATGATTCTGAAGGGAACTCTGGTTAGTAAAGAAAAAGGTTTGTTAATAATTTAACAATTTTCGAACAAATGTTCTGAAAGACCTAATGATTGAATATTGATAAAACAGTTTGAGGAATATTCAATGAATTGTTGATTCGATGCATTTTCAATCATTTACTTATCAAAAACATTTACTTTCAGATTTTGCGGCCAAAATCGAAGAAGAGAAAACCTACCGAAACGAATTGCAAGAACGAGTGATTGGTCTTCTTGATAAAAATGTTTTTTTACAAGAAAAACAGAAAGATACAGAAAATCTACTGTTTCAATTGGAATTTGAACAGAGTTTGAATGGAAAAAGTAACAAGATGTCGATAAAACTTAATAAGGTATATATTAAATAAATACTTATTAAAATTAATAAATGTACAAGAAAAGACGATTTATAACAATTACTTACAGATGTGGGACCCTAGTCTAAACGCTAAAGAAGTTGATCTGCTACTTTTCGACGAAGATCCCATAATAGAATCCAATGAATCAGAAACTAATGAACAAATTGATTTGGATGAAGTCCAGGTACATATATTTTGTACTTTTAATTATTTTTGAAGTATGCATTTAACCACATAACTTAGTGAAGACTTACAACGACTATTAATAAGAAATCTTCTAGAAGCACAACAAATGTTCATAGTTAATAACAGTCCTCTTCTTTAGGAGCTCATTGTTAGTTGAAAAACAGTAACATTTTGTTTAGCCTTTACATTTCTCTTGAGTGTTTCACTTAAAAATTAACAATTTTCTAACTTTGAAAATATTTGAGCAGTGTGATTGCTATATTATACGAGATTTATTGAAGTTTAATATTTATTATATATATACGAATTGATAACAATACGTATTATATAAGTTCTATTAAAGACTATATAATAAGACTCATCAAGGATGTAAACGCTTTTTTGGTACAGATGTGAACAAGGTTGTTTGAAAGTAATCATATTTATTATTAGCAGTGCCCAGCAATATTATTCATCTACATCTCCGTAAATGTCTCCTCCTCCTGGAAAATTCCCATTTCCGATAAAGTTATCGAGGCAGGCATAGGAAGTCACGTTAACTAATTGTTCTGTTTCACTCATTGTGTACTGGTAGACACCATTTACGCAGTCAAGGGTTGCCCGAACAGGGCGTCCACCATATACTCGATACTCCTTAGACTCGTTAAACTGAAACTGTTTGCTCAATTGTATATTGGTTATATTTTTATATAGTTTGTTGCTAGAGCATGTTATAATTGGTCGTGATACTTCATAAATGAATGCACTTATGGAAAGATTCTGCCAATCTGGCTTATAGTCGACGAATGAATCGTTTGCAGAGGTGTACTGTAGAATTTAGATGGAGAGCGAAAATCAAAAGAAATTGTATAAGCAACCGATATAATTGTGCGCTCGCCTTATAATAAATAGACCTTTAAACTACATGATTCGACTATAACATTCATTTTTTTGGAAAGCAGCTTACTCTTATAGCCCAGCCCTCTGAACCTAGCGCTTGCAATAAATAAACAGTGATTAATAAAAATATAAAATGAATATTGAGCACATTTTTGCAAGTACTATTTTATCGCTAAGTTACATGGTTACATGGTTTTTACAATCCGAAATGCAATTAAAAAAATTAAACTAAAAAAATAAACAATTAAACAAACCTCAATATACCCAACGTAACCATTAGCTGGAAAACAGGTAATGTCAAAACGACTACCATCTCGGCTGAAATTTTCGAAAATTATAAACCATTGTTAGGATCATACTTACCCACCAAACATGAAACCACTAAATTTTATGCTACTGATCCGTGGGTCAACGCAGCCCTCCACTGCATGCGTTATGTTAAGCACTATAATAACAATTTATAGTGATACGAATAATGTTCTATACTTTTTATTATGATATAGTCGACGGCCGATCTTCATGTTTGAACGAGTAATTAACTGTGACAGAATTAATCACCGTACGCGGAAGTACGTACGAAAGCGAAAATTTTAAAAGGCGAGTTATTCTCTGGTTTTTCATTTTTCTTTCTTTTTTCTTTTGTAAATATGATCCAGGCCAATATGCTAAATTGTGGAAACAAAACAATACGATTCTTAGTAAATAAGATTAGAAAAATTAGTTGGGAATTTTTACTGCATTTTTAAATTCTTAAAGGACTACGAGGTATCGAAGTCCTTTAATAGCACGACATCCGTCCGTCGATTATAACGCTTTTCGAACACTACTACGACCAGAGGCGAAACGAAATACTTTAGGAAACATTGGGTTACATAGTAATAAAATTCTGATTACTTGTCCTATTTCAACTTTTTCTAAGTAAATCAAAACTCTCTCCGTTTGAAATTTTCTTTGGTTGATTGGTGGACCGGTGTTTTCTCTAAGTGAACTTAGATAATACAGTTCACTGTACCAATATACAGTACCATTTAGCGAAAAAGTCAGGTCAGGGCCGGAGATACTATAATCTGTTAAGGTAATTGTGTTCCCTGTATCTGAGTTTGTCTAGGGGCAAGTTTTTGGAGGTTCTAGGTCCCACTTTATGAATCATGCATCAAGTGCAATGCAAATGCAAAAAAAGGTGAAAAAATACGATGCAAACCATATAGGAACATATAAATTTAAAAAGTTGTGTTTTGAATCAGCTTACATGCTAGGGATGGAACTATGGCTACAAGCACGAGCAGTAGAGTATTCATGGTTGAATATCTGAAAATGCCCAGCATTCGTATTTATACATTCTTCGGTGGCTCAAAATCTTTTATGACTTTTTGAGTCACAAAAGATTTCAATTTCAGATAACGATCAAGATTATGGGATTCATTATAGTTGATTATGTTGTATGATTTTATTGAATAGCCTTTATTGAAGTGGAAGTGGCTTATTTTTATTGAAGTGTCTTAGTCATATTCGTGAACACTGAAGTGTACACATAGACAATTCTTGATTTTATTGAAATATTCATGAAACTTTAGAAAAATTTTCTGTGCGAGAAATTCTATGGATTTCCCTGCAATATATTAAAAGACTGTGAGTGTTTGGGTCTCGCAGCGATGTCTACCGTCGCAAGCGCTACACGTATGCAACGCACCACCAGTCGAAGGATTTCGTCACAGAAGACCGTGTTTAGATATTTGTTTATTTGCATGATTCACTCATGTCGCAGAGTTTGAAGCAGGGTGTATCATTCTGGAAATGTCTGACCAGTAATGGCTCCTTACTAACTTTTAGTATTCGGGTGCACAAAACATCGGAACAGTAATCTACTCGGGCTCCAACACTTTTGCAAATACACACAAGTTCAATGAGATATTACTTGACTTGTAGATATTTATCATGTATAATTTCGCTGTCTCGGTAACTATAAAAACTTTGTACTTCTATTCTAAGGAGTCGAAACCACAGACTACCTAACAGATTATCTAACCTTGAGGCACAAGCAGACATTAAAGGGCCAACCGTATATTTCAATTTTTCTACTTCTCGAAAAAAGGGCATCTAGCGTTGCTTGGTGTTAAGTTAGATTTTAGCAAAACAGTACTGCAGCATACGATACTTCAAATAAAAATAGTATGTATTACATTAAGTTTTTCAGGAGAAAGATTTCAATAAAGATCCCTTTTCTATCTGAAAAGTATTTAAAAAAAAAGTATTTATTGACCTGTAATCTATCTGAAATCAAATCAAAAGTTAAAGAAACCATATCTTATAAAATAATCTACAATGAATAACAATGAGTAAAAATTAAAGCTTCGTGTATAACTGCACCCATTTATTGAAATGTTCATGAAACGTTACAAAAACGTTTTGTCCGAGAAATTCTTTGCATTTCCCTTCAATATATTAAAGGACTGAGAGTGTTTGGGTCCAACAGCGATGTACAGTACACCGTCGCAACCGCTAAACGTAAGCAACGCACCACTTGTTGAAAGATTTTGTCACAGAAGAATCATCAGTACACGTCCAACCGTTGTTCCGGCCGGGATATCTATTTTGTGTCTGTTATATAGTTCTTACGTAAATCGAGTCCAACAGTTTT
Organism: Phasmarhabditis papillosa; assembly: GCA_034691345.1. NCBI lineage: Eukaryota > Metazoa > Nematoda > Chromadorea > Rhabditida > Rhabditidae > Pellioditis > Pellioditis papillosa. Next base: position 6,004 of record JAQGAV010001231.1, read on the forward strand.
TTAATCACGTAAACATTATCGTGTAACTCTTTGTCTGTATATATACTTACTGTATCATAAATACTTTCTCTTTAGTCTTTTTGTTCTTAGGGAATTTACTGTGCTAGGTGTGGGGTTTGTCTTAGTTGGTATGGTGCCCAATCACACGGGTGATTGTGTAGTTAGTTGTTCATCTACCTTTCTTAAGTGTGTCATCTGCTCTAATCGATTTGGCTCTGCATAATAGGATCGTCCCGGGTCAGCTTCTCGACTATCCATTTAAGCTAGGTGCCTAGGTCATTGTTTCTCCAGTTATAGTTAACTAACGTTTTGTTGGGTTCTTCAGGCAGGAAAATCCCGAACAACTATTTCGATAGTTTTTAACAGAATAACTATTGGAAAATAGTGTTTTTGAAGTTTTTTTGAGCCTGTTGTAACATACTTAGAAAGCCCAGAAAACGGGACTTCGACTCAACTTAATATTTTCTATTGTTGATTCAACCGTTCACATGTATTTTGCTTTCCATTATTAGAGTAATGCTTGTGCAAATACTCGGGTTGGATACTTGTAAATCATGAACTCAACGAGACTCTCATTTGTTTAAGAATCAAAAAACTTATACTCAAACTCTAACCCAAAGGGGGCTCCATAGCCTAGAGATTAGTGAATGGGTCTACGAATCTGTGAGAATGAGAGGCTGTTTATTCCATCCCTCACCCATCCCAATACGGATTTGGTACCCGAGGGATGTATGCTTAACGCTTTGGTTCTACTGATGCAAGCAAATATAAACTGTTATGACTGTAAAGGAAGGCTAAGCGGTCCGTTATATATTTATTGGTACTGTGATGGAAAAAAGAAACTACTGATGTAACTTGTAAAGTGCTTCTCGCATTGATATTCGGAATAGACAACTGTTTTGAATACCCACACTGGCTTATTAATATTGTAGCTTTCCTGATTTCACCATAAACCATAAATTATATTCGTAGTTAATGCTGTTTTTATTTACTTGAGATGAAATAAGTTATAAACATCCAATTTAAAGTAAAACATTTAATACTCAAGTGAATTGTTTATTACGCAGTATGTATCAAGGCTTGTCAATATAAGATTGGTGCTTGGGTGCACGAAAACGAGGTTACATTCAAAGTTGGTAGGCTTGGATCTGGGTTGTACTGGTAGACACTATCGACGCAGTTCAGGGTGAACGAGACTGAGTGCTGGTTGGGTGGGGGACCACCAACGCCTCCGTTAAACGGAAAAAAGTGTGAATAGCTAGTCAAATTTGAAATGGAATGAGTATATTCCTGTAGTCTGGGTCATGCAACTTATTAAAACAATTACAACAATTACAGCTCGATCCGAAACAACAAGCCCCAGATTGATATTCGGGTTTGAGCTCAATCCGAAACCTGAATTCCCGTTTTTGCGTCAACCCGTTTCAACCCAAAACCGGATTGGGATAAAACGGGTCAAAACGCCCAACTCTACTATACTTGATTGATCTTGATAATTATACATGATTATCAAGTTTCCCTTAGAACGTTTTGTTAACAATAAACAAACCTCTAGAAAAACAGACATATCTTCTTCGGCAGTGCAAGTTATTTCAATCGAGTCATTTTGAAGAACACTAAAGTAATAATTGAGCTTGTGGTATAGATAGTATTTTAGAAAGGCCTAGCCCGGCCAGTTGCGGTATCGGCTGTTATTTTAAGGGTTTTAATTCAGAAAGATAGTAATAGCCATAAAATGAACAATCCAAATAGTTTACAAATTGTCGATACTCTGTTGAGAATTTATTATGTTCTTTCCCCACTCACTTGACAGTGGGCTCCTGAACTATTGAATGTGGCTTGATAGTGTATTGGTACTCACAACTGCCAAGTGCTGCATCTGATGACTGGTAAACTTAAAAGAAAATATTTCAGATATAACCAGTAAGAATCTATAAATTTTACAATGTTTCTAGAAAACCAGGGATAGAGTTTTGACTGGCCGGCACCATCAGAACATCCATATATAAAACTTACTTTGCCCGGGGAAATACGCAACACTGAGTGCAGCGATGACTAGAACAACAAGTAGACACTTCATGGTGGACTGTTGAAATATTCTTTCAGCTGGTTCTTTTATGCGCAAAATTTGTATGCCAATATTTAATGGCGGCTTTGATTGATTCTATCACAAAAGATTTCAATTTGAAATAACTACCAATATATTGAATAATGGTATTCTAATATGATTTCAGATATCTACAGGAGCGAACTGTAACGTGTCATAGCAAATTTATAGCGAAAAATATATTTGTCATACGCTTTAGGTGAATTTTTTTATTTTAATTTTCGGCGACTATTGGAATTTTGCTCAGACAGCTCAGATTTCGGCTACATCTCTAATTAGACAGACGTGATAGGCATGTATTGTTTTTGTAGCTCAGTTAATCTTTGCCCTCCAATAACTAGATTTTTAGAAATGTGGCTGGTTTCTGAGATTGAGTTTCACTTACCGTGGAGTCCAGATCCTGTTCTATATAACTGTTCCGCAAGATCCTATCATGAATGGTTGGCACGGGGGAGTCCACAGCTGCTGAAGGTATTTCTGAAATCTAAATTCACCAATAAATTTATTTCATTAACCCCATAAGGAAATGTTTTAACAAAGCTAAAGATTACAATTACTCAGCTATTCCAATAAATAGGTGTCATGCTTGTAATTTTTCTAACCTTAATGAATCAGTAAAGATAACCCTTTCCACTATTTCAGCTTGTTCATTATTACCCTAATTATAGGTTAAACGAAACAAACCCTACATTATTTTAAATCTTTAAAAGGCTACATTTGATGCTGCTTGTAAAACAGAATAATAAACAAACTAAAATGTAGGAACATCGTTTATAAGATAGTTTGAAGAAGTGTAGTCAATGATTATATATTTTAGGGTACCATGACACTAGTCTCCGGCATATTTGTAATGTTGGTCTATATTGTTACTATTATTGCGATGACAAGTCGAGAATTTCTCAAACACTCGTGTTATCAACTCATTTATTTCGCGTAACTGAATGATATTGTTAACGTTTTCGTAGCCAACGTAGCAGCAGGTTATTTCACGATTGTTGCAGCAACTTTCTGTACTCATCCTACAATGAACTATTTTATTGGGAGCATTGCAACTGGTTGGTTTGAGAAAATAGACGGACATGTTCAAAACAAACAAGAAATGCTTTTCTCTGCGCCTTTTCTATAGAGTATAGTATTTCCAAACGTTTTCGTACTTTGCATCATTAACCAGCATGAAGCAAGAAAATTGAGTGCTCTACTTTAACAAGATAAAAGTATTTTTATTGATTCTACACGGCAAATTCAAGGACACACTAGTTTGATAAACATTCAGTGAGCGACATACAAAATGAAAACATTTAGGTTTCTGGTGTGGCTCGTGCATTTCGATTGCGGTTCTCTCATTGAGTCGATGCTGAGATTACTGGTTATTTTAAATGGATGTTTACAGGTAAAAGTGATGAAGTTATAATTGAAAACAATAGTCAAGAAAATCATTATATACACCACTCTGGTAATTATACACAAAGCTATTTCAATAACTTGCAAATTCCACTGTTTAAAAATTGTTAACCATGAAGTCCAGTCGGAAACCACAGTATATATCTCACTAGAAAGAATGTAAACGTGCTCTTTACAGAAGAAACAAGTTTCAAGAACACGTATTGCCTATAACAATTTTTAATGTACAATAATTCCGAAATTCTAGGTATGATGGTCTATGTGTGGATATTCATTTCCTAGCTTATTCTCTCCTTATTATATTCTTCACGAAGCCCTCGATTTTCAACTCGACAAAGGGAATACTACTTGTAACACCAATGATCGACGATGATTATGAAAGGTTACAACTTTTTTCTAGAATTTTTTTGGACAGTGCTCCTCAGTTTGCTTTACATAGAGTAATACGTTTCTAACATATGTTGTTAATCTTGTGAATTTGGTATAGACCATCTCAAGACCTAGGTTTCCAGCGCGGTGTCACGAGCGAGGTGCAGTGTTATAAAAAATGAATGTACTTTTGGTATAAACGCACCACGTCGACCGATTTTACATTCATTTTATAACACGGCGCCCCTCTCGTGATATCGCACTGGAAACCTTGAGATTGACTATAGTAGAGGTAAAATTTAATCCGTTATTCCAAACAGATAGAACTGAAATATTATTTAGCAATTTTATGGCTGCCTCACAACAAAATATGTAAACACGTGCTCTTTACAGGAAAAGCAAATTTTCAAGAACACTATTTTGCCTATAACCAGTGTCATATCTGCAACTATTGTTATATTTGTCTACCTGTTTATTTTCATATTCCTGCGCAAATCTCAAACTGACAGCAGACACAAAGGTTTCACGGGATTTCAAAAAAAGGCAAGATAGATATATTTGATATGTTATTTTCGATGTAAAATACTTTTACTGTCTACTTTTTAAAAATCTACTTTTCACATATAGTCGACGGGCGTACTGCTTGCTGGGGTATACGGCCAGTTTTGTAAAGGAGCGCGGATACTAAGGGGTAATATACCATACGGATTAGCGCTCCAGCGCAGAATTCGTAGTCTCCTTTAACTGCAAGTTTTAGTCCGTCGACAAAGATGCGCTTATTTTATTAATCTAATATATTTTATAAATAAAAGATAAAGTAATGTGGAACTGAGAAAAATAAATCATCATGTGATATATGCATATGAAGGGAAAATGTTAAAGGTTCTTCTGCAATGCACCATAATCTGCCTTCTGTTTGCTGTATCTACATCTTTATCTATTATACATCATGCATAATACATGTATCTGTGTTTGTAGTTATATATACACTTATATTGCATTCTTCCCCGTACCCATGTGGTTTCTTATGGTTTGTATGATGTTCTACGAAATGAATGAGTGTAGTGTAAGTCTAAATGTTGCAAAATGAATGAAACTTCATGAAACCACATAAGGAACAGTGCTTATTGTCCCCCCGTTTACATTATATACATGTGAGAATTCCTAAGAAACGTATAAAAATCAGACAATCTGTTATAAGTACAAGAATAATGCAAAGCAACGCAAATAATCGATTTAAAACACTATGGAAAAAGTGAGAGCGTCTACAATGTTTTCTAAAATGTAATTTAGATTTAGTTTGGTTATCGAAATATTTGCTTCATTCTTACTTATACCGTTTCTTTTTGAGCCTAATTCGCATAGCCGGAAGGAAACATATAAATTCTGTGATAAGGAGCTAATCTCACATTTTATTCCCATTCTAGGCGCACCTCTTTTCTTCTATCTTGTACTAAACACAACTATCCGAAGAAGAGTTCAGAAGATAATCAGACTACAAAGATTTGACAATATTGTTAGCGTTTGTACGGCAAATTCGAAAACAACTCCGATAAAAAAGAGTAAAAGTTAGATAACAATGAAATATTGAATAGAGCAAAGATTAGCTGAGCCAAGCACGACTCAAGGTAGTTTGTTCTGCATCATTTACTTTTTTGACTCTGTTTATAGTGCCATACACGTTTAGATTTAGCTTAATTACATGTAATAAAGGAGTATTATAATCGATGTTGTAACATAAAAGAGAACAAACGAATTGCAAATAAACCATGTTCAAAAAGGCTTAAACATTCAAAATGCTTTATTATTGTTATAGTTTGAAGTCAACACATTGAACATTACTCTAAGTTATTCGTGTGATACACATTTCTGACAGCAGGGCCGTCGATTATGAGATCATAGGGTCCGGCGCTCAAAGCGAAACCCGCATGATCCTACAATTTATATAAAAAACTAAATTTGGTTGTAATAGTTATATGTAGTAACAGTTGCTGAGATATATAGGACAATCATTTTTCAAAAAATTGTAATGGAAATTTTCGATATACAATAGAATGAATCGGCGCAGGGTTTCGGCCATTCATTCCGTAATCTTCTGAGCAGAGACGGCTCCTTTCTAATATTCAGTCTTCGGATACGCGAAACATGGGGTAAATAAGCTGGTGGTTCTCACGCCTTCTGCAGCTACGGGGAGTCGAACCCACAGCCTCAGATCCTCGCGGATTTAGGGAACGCTGCTCTAACCACTAGACAGAGGCACACACTGAAATCTAAACTCACCAATGAATTTATTTCATTAACCCCATAAGGAAATGTTTTAACAAAGCTAAAGACTACTGTTACTTAGCTATTCCAATAAGTAAATTCCAAACTTTTGGTTTTGCTAACCTTAATGAATCAGTAAAGATAACTCTTTTATACTCCTTCAGCTTGTTCAGTATTTACCTAATATAGGTTAAACGATACAAGCCCTACATAATTGCTTTTTTTTTTTAAGTTTAAAAATTTTTAAAAGTTAAATTTAATGCTGCTTGTGAAACAGACAAATATAGAAACGCAAAAGTGGCGAACATTGATTCATAAGCTAGTTTGAAGATGTGTAGTCTTTGATTATATATTTCTAGGGTCCCATGACACTAGTCTCCGACATATTTGTGATGTTGGTCTAAATTGTTACTATAACTGCGATGACTAGTGGAGCATTTCTCAAACACTCGTGTTACCAACCCATGTATTTCGCGTCTCTGAATGATATTGTTAATGTTTACGTAGCAAATGTTACGTTTACTTAGCTGGTTACTTTACGATTGTTGGAGCTACTTTCTATAATCATCCTACCTAGAAGTATTTTATCAACTGGTGAGTTTCAACGACTAAATCTCCCCATTTTGAACAAACAAGAAAAGTTCTCTTGTGTTCTTTTTGTCATATTATTGGCAAAAGTTCCTTTCTTGTCCAAAACCTGTGAAGCGAAGGCTTGAGATTGTTAGCAAGGGTTTTACAAAATAAGTGAAAGAAATACTATTTGAAAGTTTCAATTTACAGCACAAGAGTTTTATTTATTCTATCAGGCAAAACCAACGCCAGACTAGTTTACTACTTAGTCAGTGAATGGTATATTTAGTCTGTATCAAGAAAAAGGCTGCGAGGTGCGGTGTTATTAAAGGCTTTCAGAAATTGCTCAATTTTCGTCGAAAGTAGATGTTCTTGGTATGATTAGAAACGCAATTTATTGCTTGTTACGAGAAAAATATCATGGCGTCTTTTTGCTATGATTTGATATCGTAAAACCCATATACGTAATTGCGACAGGCCTGATTTAATACCGCATCTTGCAGCCTTGTTCTTGTTACAGACTATATATTCAAAACATTTAGGTTTTTGGTGCGGCTCGTGCATTTCGATGCGGTTCTCTCATTGAGTCGACTTGCTGAGATTACTGGTTATTTTAAATGGATGTTTACAGGTTAAAGTGATGAAGTTATAATTGAAAACAATAGTCAAGAAAATCATTCTATACACTACTCTGGTAACTTATATGATACACACATAATGCTCAATAACTTGCAAAAGCAACTGTCTGAAAATGGTTAACCATGAAGTTCAGTCTAAAGCCACAGTTTGTTTCCCCTGCAAAGAATGTAAACGTGCTCTTTACAGGAGAAACAAGTTTCAAGAACAATATTTTGCCTATAACCAGTGTCATATCCGCAACTCTTGTTATAATTGTCTACCTGTTCATTTTCATATTCCTACGCAAATCTCAAACTGACAGCAGACACAAAGGTTTCACGGGATTTCAAAAGAAGGCGAGTTAGAGATATTTGATATGTTAATTCCGATGTAAAAGTATTTCACTATCTACTTTCGGAAAACTTACTTTCGACCGACGCACTGCTTGCAGGCGTACACGGCCAGTTTTGCAAGGGTGCGCGGATACTAAGGGGTAATATACTGAAATCCAAACGATTAGCGCTCCAGCGCACCATTCGTAGTCTCCTTTAACTGCAAGTTGTTAGTCCGTCGACAATAGATGCGCTTATTTTATTAATCAAAAGGCTTGTATAAAGATAAACACAAAGTACTGTGAAAGCTGAGAAAAATAAATCATCCTTTGACATATGCATATAAAAAGAGAATGTGTTCCAGGTTCTTCTGCAATGCACCATAATATGCCTTCTGTGCGCTGTATCTACTATGTACACTTATATCGTATTCTTCCCCGTACCCATGTGGTTTCTTATGGTTTGTATGATGTTCTACGAAATGAATGAGTGTAGTGTAAGTCTAAATGTTGCAAAATGAATGAAACTTCATGAAACCACATAAGGAACAGTGCTTATTGTCCCCCCGTTTACATTATATACATGTGAGAATTCCAAATAAACGAATAAAATTCATAAAATCAGTTATAAATACAATAATAATAGTATTATAGTACTATTCTTGTATTTATAACTATTATAATATTATTATAATACAAAGCAAACCAAATAATCAAAATAGAATACTATGGAAAAAGAGGGAACTTCCTCAATGTTTTCTAAAATGTAATTTAGATTTAGTTTGGTTATCTAAAGATTGACTGTTACTTCATTCTTAGTTAAACCATTTCTTTTTTGAGCCAAATTCGCATAGCCGGAAAGAAACATATATAAACTACAAGAAAAAATCCCAGTTTCCTCATGATTTATAGATTACATAGGTTAGCTAGTTTCTCATTTTAGTCACATTCTAGGTGCACCTCTTTTCTGTTATCTCGTACTAAACACAACTATCCGAAGAAGAGTTCAGAAGATAATTAGACAAAAAGATTTGACAATATTGTTAGCATTTACACGGCAAATTCAAAAACAACTCCAGTCTCAAAAAGTGAAAGTTAGATAACAAAGAATGAATACAGCCAAAATTATCTGAGCCAAGCTGGACTCAAGATAGTTTGTTCTGCATCATTTCATTTTTTGACTCATTTTTATGATACCATACTTGTTTATATTTAGCTTAATTACATGTGATAAAGGATTATTGTAATCGATGTTGTAACATAAAAGAGAACAAACGAATTGCACATAAACCATGTTCAAAAAAAAACATTCAAAATGATTTATTATTGTTATAGTTTGAAGTTGATACTTTGAACCTTATTCTAAGTTATTGGTGTGATACACATTTCTGACAGCAGGGCCGTCGATTGGTAGATCATAGGGTCCGGCGCTCCAAACATATCCCGCACGATCCTACAATTTATATAAATTGGACAGAACCTAAATTTGGTTGTAATAGTCATATGTATAGTCCATAACAAAAAGAAGACTACACTGCGCGGTGTTGTGTAAGGTTTGTAAAATCGGTCTTCTGTTTGTTATAAACTATACTAATAGTTGCTGATGGAAAGACCAATATTCTCAAATTCCTCATTGGAATTAATTCTAGAGATATATAGGACAATAATTTTTCAAAATTGCAATAACATTTTCCGATATACAATAGAATGAACCTACTCCACACGTGCTCACATAATCCACGGAAAATTCGTATTCGGTTCCCGGCCATTCGTCACCGTCACCGGACCATTGCAACTAAAAACAAAGACTCAATGGGTTGGTAATAGAGGCTTAGTAACGCACAACTGGGAGGTAACCATCGTTAAAACTATGGTACACGTGTAACCATGCATTGTTGGTGACACTATTCTGTGAAGAAAGAAACAGTTGTGTACTAGTTTTTTACTTCAAAAATGTGCGAGATATGGGTTTGGTTTTTGATTGTAAAGCGATTGTTCTTCACATTAACACGTAATTTTAGATGAAAAACTTTAATATGACCAATTTTTAATGATTTTGAAGACGAATACCCAAGGAGAGCTTCGCTACTAAGTGGAAGTCCCCCCCCCCCATTTCTCTAATACGTGTAAGTGATGAATTTTAATTATAAAAATATGGTATACATCTTACTTCAATTGTACAGGGACCTCCGCAATTCTTTTCTTTAAATTCTGTGCAGTCGTCGCCGAAACTATCAATCTAGAAAAGAAATTATTGTTTGAAATTATTTATACACCGTTAACTCAATACCGGCTAACTCTTTGAAAAATAAATTCAATGCTTAAGTTGACTTACCTCGCAGAGTTTAGCCTTTACGTTAAATGGTAACCCAGTTGCACAGGTGAATGTCTCGTAAAAGTTAAACGTAGTTCCGGCCGATTGGGCTGGCATTATTAGCTAAAATGTGATGAATATAGTTAAAACAGTTTCTTATACTCATGTGGATCAGCTTGCTGGCGCGCAAATATATAGGTAATGAACAAGCAGTGTGCTCTATCACTTAATGTATCTGAAAACACAAGCAGCTTTTCATTTTTCGTACTCCTGAACAGTGCTGGCAAAAGGCTGGTTTTCAGTGCTATTTTCTGGCATTAGATTAAAAATGCAACAAACTTTACCTATTGATGTTTTTTCACCTAAATCATACGATTTTTTCATAAAAAATATCCCCGTGCGCCCCGATTTTTTGAATTTTCGGCCCCGGCCCGTGAAATTACCAGTCCTGCTCTTGAAGGCTTACAATAAGAGAGAACTGTCTCTGATAAAAAAGGTTCCCGAATTCTACCGTAACCCGTCAAAGTTTTTTGTCGAAAAAATAAGCTACTATTGTGATATGAGTGGTACAGAATCTGATTATGTTTTTTTACTAGCGCAGATGGTATAGTTGGCCAACTGATCGCTTGCAGTTAAAGGTTTAATAAATTTAAAGTAGAGAATATATTTGCTTTAAATTTGCTCTAATTATTCTAGTAAGCTCTAACAAATGTGCAGTTCGTACCGTAACCTCTTTCAAGCGATTAGTCCCCCCCGACTATAGGTATTGCGGACTCGTACCGAATCAAACGGGTACAACCGCTTATGGGGAAACTATGGGGAAAGTTTGACTGCCCATCAACAAAATTTCAAGTGAGAAAATTCAAAGCTCTTACTATGCATGATACTTAATGTTAATTACTATGAGTTGTTTTCGATAATAAAGAACTTACTGATACCACCAGTAGTACCTTGAACACCTTGAACATCTCAGTTGCTTGCTAGAATGCGATAGCTGATGACTTGAATTGCCAGGGGCCCCTTTTTAAGCTATCCAGTTCGCGCGAACAAAAATCATTTTCGCACGTATCACATTAATATTGAACAGATCCTATTAGAAAAATCAAGAATAACAAATTCAATTAGTTTTAATGGATGGCCGTTTGATCTTACTGTAAGACGGTGCACAAAAAAGCACAAAAAAAATAACACAGTGACTCTTTCCCACCAAATCCGAAACAGGTAACAACATAAAAATTAAGTATTACTTATTTGATAATATGAATGAGTCTGAAAAGCAAATTCAAAATCTGGTACGCATATCCATCGAATGACCCAATTACGACTTGCCTAACTGATTGCTTAACTCTCAATCTTTTCAAAAAAAAGTTACCTATCATTACAGAATAGTCGAATTCCAGACTAAAGGGGATATGTAGCAATTTCGAGTGCCCCTATTGCTTATAAAATATGCAACCCACGCGGCTTTTTTACTCTTGAAAGACACCGTCATTACCACCTCTTATGTTTTCTGCTCGTATTACTGTAAGATCAAACAATCATAGTAATAACAAATTTCGATTTATTTTTCCAATATCGAAGTCCATTAAATATTAATGTATAAATGGGACAATGATTATTGTTTGCACAAAATCTACAGTTTAAAAGACACCTGAGTGGAGACAGCCACAGATTCGACATCGTAGTGCTGTTTGAAATGTTGAAACTACTGATGATAGTTGTAACCGTAAGTTTTTATGTTGTAAAATCACCCGTTTTCACTGGGGTGGCAATCTCTGGTTCACATGTGAATCCTTACCTCGAGTGAGCGAGTAAACTGAATGTTTGCTTTCGATTTAAATTTGTTATAGTCGGCGGACTAATCGCTTGCAACTGAAGGTCTAAAAAATTTGAATTAGGGCACAGATTTGCTCGAATAAGTTCTTATAAATTTGCAGTTCTTACAGTAACCCCTTGCAAGCGATTAGTCCACCGACTATTGTATCGAATAATTATTGTTAAAGTATATAGCTCACCTTTTCCAACACGCAAAATTCTACATGCATTAAACTAAACTAGTTAAGTTTTCAATAGTTATGTTTAGCTAGTGGTTGCGACTCTCACCGAAGACTTGAAGACAATCATCTTCAATGAATCATTCACATGTTCTTATAAGGGGAGAATAAATACTGTCAGAGTTAGAGTTTGCGAGGTAAAGGCTTTAACTTCAGTGTATGCTTAAAGTGATTTATTCCGATTCAGGGATCGCAGTACATGTTACATTAGTAGTTTTTTTCAATGAATCGCAGCACCAGTGAGAATATGACGGAGTGCTTGGCCTTTCTTTTGAATCATAACAGTTTACATTTGTTTGCATCATTAGAATCAAAGCGTTGTCGGGCATACAGCCCTTGGGGGCCAAATCTGGATTAAGATGGGGAAGGAATTGTACCCACAGCCTATCATCCTCGCGGATTCGTAGACCGACTCACTAACCATTAGGCTAAATAGCACCCTTATATTTTAGTTAGATGTAACTTAAAGATATATCTAACTAAAATCACTTTGATTTTTGTAATTTTGTTAAATTTTCAGTATGATAGCTTCAGTGGGCCCGATTGCACAGAATGGGTACAACAGAATTGTGGCAAAAACTGCACCATCCCTGTAAGTTTCATTTTTTTATTTTTGTGGTATAGTCTATCTCAAGACCTAGGATTCCAGCGCGGTATGACGAGCGGGGCGCAGTGTTATATAAAACGAATGGAAAATCGGTCGACGTGGCCCGTTTTCTCCAGAAGTGCATTCATTATATAACACTGCTCTGCGCTAGTGATACCGCTCTGGAAACCTTGGTCTTGAGATAGGCTATAATAAGTCTGAAGCTGTATTCAATGACAGTAATATATTCTCTTCCAAACAGTTTTTTTGCTTTCTATACTTTTCTAGGTTACCTGGGCAGATTATGGAGATGAATGGCCGGGAACTGAGTTTGAGTTTGTCGTTGAATACATGCATAGTTGTAATGCTGTGAGTTGTTTTTCAAAAATAAACTCTGCCTAATTATTTCAAACTTAAATTTCTTTTTAAAAAGGCATTAAAAGGCATTTATTTTCTATAATCACACATATCACACAATAACTGGAGATTTCTTCGGTGCAGGGTTTTGGCTATTTATTCCCGAATCTTCTGAGTAGAGACGGCACAGTCAGTCTTCGGTGGCACGATACATGCAATACGTAAGCTGCTGGTTTCCCAAGCCTTCAGCAGCTGCGGTGAATCAAACCCACAGCCTCAGATCCTCACGAAATCATAGACCGCTGCTCAAACAACTAGGCTAAAGCACCCGCTTAGTTCTTATTGTACTTATATCTTAGATTGATATTTTGTTGAATTATAGAGCGTTGCCGGTAGATTATTCCACAACCCGGTGGCCGATTACTTCAATATTCCAATTGATGGTCCCGCAGTCAGAAACAGATTCCACTGCTACAACCTAGACGATTTGCCGCCACAAACTTGGGGTGATCTTACCAAGTAATAATAATTTGAATAAATCATGATGCAAACTTATTGATCTTACATACCAACTTACAATACTTACATACTTACAATATTGATTTATGCCAACTGAAGCGGATTCAATTGACTATATACTGGTTTATTCTTTCTTTATCATCTTTCATCTATGGTTCTTGTAAACATATGACCATATCATAATAAGGAAACAAGCATTGTATTTTGTCAATCACAGTAATCAATATGTATCTGACTATGCGAACAGTTAGCGGAGTCATTTCAAGTTTCTCTTGAACACATCTTTTGAGTTTAGTGATACACACAATCCCAAGCAATATGCCACAATTTGCTAGAGATACACTCATTTAATTATTACAAACTAGTAGCTGAAACCTTGGGAAAACTGTGCATGGGATGTTCTCGGCCTGGCTTGCCAAAACTTAGTCCCGTTAGTGAATTCAACTTTTTTGCGTTTCCAATTAAGATATAGTATTGGAATGGAACGGCAATCACATAAAGAACATTTCAAAAACAAGTTTATGCTCTTCTTACTGGATGTAACATTGCCGATGCTGTAGTGTTGAACTTGGTTCAGCTCTGTCTCTTATATAAATAGTCTGTCACACATTGACATGCGTTGTTAACCCCAACTTTCATTGTCTTGTTTTGCATATCTTTTAGGAAAATGCGTGAAATTCAAGCTCTCTTCACCATTGAACCTACGAAAACCTTCTGATTCGGACAAGCTTGTATAATATTCATTGAATAATGCCCTCGAAAAGGATAACACTTGTTAAATACACTTTATGTTTGTTGTAACCAAAGTAACAAAGAAGCAAACTGCATTTTATTCAGAAAGTAAAATAGTAAGATATGTAATGATTCTTATTCGGAGCGATTCTTATTCCCCTTCATTTTTCTCCGAGCTGAGCGGTCGACTTCTCATATTCTCTCTCCCTATTTCTATTCTACTATGCCGAAATCTCCAAGGAAGAATCCAAAGGATAATGAAGGTACTCTGTATGTAACTAGGGTAGAATTTGAAGCTGAGAAGGAACGTTTGACTGCTATGTATGAAAAACAATTGTCTATTATGAACGAATACTTTAAAAGCCTTCTTGCCATTGTAACTGAAATTCGTGAAGAAGCTCGTGGTAATCACTCCTATTCATCTGCCGTGAAAGATGGTATTACCACATCAATTGGACCACCACCACCTCCCGAATTTGTCCATTATAAAGCTTTGAAAGCTATGGAAAGTAACAAGGATCACAATAAAGACAGCAATATTGTTCTTGTTGGTGTACCCGAAGATGTTGAAGACGTAATGGGTGCCGTTAAGAAAGTAATCCGTGATGCTCATCTAGTTGATACAGTGGTAGAAGATGCTTTTCGCCATCTCAATAAGGACAAAAAGCCGACTTCTATCGTTAAAGTTAAGCTAACAACCACTAAGGACAAGCAGCATTTGAAGAAAATTCTTGGTTCTTGCAAGGATCTCTGCAAATTCTCTAGGGACGACTACACTCCAGTTGAACTAAAATACGATAAAGTTCTCCGTCAATGGTGTCATGAGCAAAATCAAGCCTCTGGAAAGAAATCTTATGTTGTTCGAAACCTAGTTCCTGTTGAGTTGAAAAAGTTCTCCACGGATCAGAAATCTACACCTATTCCTGAGAGTCATGTAACAACACGTAAGACAAGAATTCAGTCTGCTGCTCCCGGTGTATCCAATGATTCATAAACTTTTAAATGTTAATATTAGAGGTATAATTAGTAAGTTAGATGAATTACGTTTAGAAATGTTTAAAAATCCATGTATTGCTATTGTCACCGAGTCTTTGCTCAAATCTAACCAAAATATTAATTCAATTTCGATTAAGGGTTACAACCATTTTTCTATTTCCAGGAGTCATTCTGGAGGAGGTGGCGTTGTGGTTTATGTCCCAAATGATTGCTCTAGTCATGTAATAGCCGAGGTATCCAATCTGTCATTTGAAGCCATTTCTGTTTTAGTGAAGTTCAAGAATGAAAAACCAATTTTAATATCAGGTGTGTACCGGGTCCCGGGTAATGATAATCTTTTTGTTTCCAATCTTAGATCTTATATTCATAATATTAAAAATGTACCAGATTCCTATAATATATGGGCTGGAGACTTTAATTTACCCGATATTGACTGGAAATCGTTGAGTTGTATTGGCAGTATGAGAAAAGATTTTCTTAGTTTAGTTTGCTCGCTTGGCATGAATCAGATAGTTAGGCAACCCACCCGCGGTCAAAATATTCTAGATCTAATATTCTGTGACTCGAAAATACTTCTAAGCGATGTTGTTATCTCACGGAAAATCTCCGATCATTGCATTGTTAGCTGTTCTATAAACTATAAAATTGATTCTGCGCCCTCTAAACCCGTCCAATATAAGTGCTTCCGTTCCGCTGACTATTCTGAGTTGTCTAGAGTAATTTCTCATATAGATTGGAACTATAGGTTTAGTACTTGTGTTACTTCTGATGACTTGTATAACTGTTTCCTTAGTACTGTTAATCCTCTTATTGAAATGTATGTTCCGCTTAAGACCTATAGTGGTTTCGAATTTCCTAAATATTTAGTAAGAATGCGGCGAAAATTAGAGCGATTGTATGTTAAATGGAAGAAGTCGGGACAATATAATAATGAGCAGGCTTATAGGACATTTTATTCTAAATATAGAGCTGAAATTCGCGCCTTCAGACTTGAACAGGAGTATAAAGTTATTTCTAGACAAAATTCGAAAACCTTTTGGAATTTAGTTAGAGAAAATTCTGGTAGAGCTTCTAATCCAGACCTCCCTCCTCTTTTGTCAAACAACGTTTTATCGTATGACGATGATTCAAAATGTAATATTCTAAATAATTATTTTGCTTCTGTCTTCAAACAAGATGATAATAGGCCTTTTTACACTGATTTGAAATGCTCACAAAATGATGTAATAACTGATATTGATGTTGCTCCTTTTATTGTATACGGAAAGCTAAAATCACTTCGTCC